>JBBPJU010001094.1:0-14238 GCA_038088875.1 Austroboletus festivus
GATTTCGATGATTCAGGAGGCGTTGGATGGCAAGGACGTCGAATCGGGTCCTGGAGCGTATGGGTCTGGGTAGGCGACAGGTGTCGTGTGTGGATGTGTGCGGTGGGATGTTTAGAGTACCCTAGGTTTTTTGTTCTTATTTTCCCGCTTCTTTTTCCTGTGGTAGTCTTCTCTGATTTCTTTACTCTCTTTGATAGCTTCGGACTATGATAATGTGCGGACCTTTCTGGAAAATCATTGTGAATCCAGTGTTGAAGGAAGTTGTGGAGACACCATGACGCCAAGGTAGGAGAAAGCGCGTCGCTAACATCACATGTGGTTTGGTGTACACACTCTAGCAATCACTCGCAACAACTTCAGCACGAAAACACGACCGTTGGATTCTAAAAATGAGTCTAATGATAAAGTACAGTTGGTGAATGTTGAGATATGAATTACACATGCATTGATCAGATCATGATGTCTAGTTTGTTAAACGCGGCCAGAGAACGAACGTCGATGTCGTAGATGAGCCTTCCAGAGTCGGGCCTGCCGAGACGTTTACTCGTTCCTTGTCCGTCCGCCGAAATGGAACGCCTTTTTTAACGCACGCACGCGCGTCATGTCGATTGGATTATGCGTCTCCGACCTCCCAGGCTTTATCCAGGATCTTCATTTGCTGCGCCCATTGAGCATATTCCATCTGGACCGCAAACAAGTGTGGGTGATGGAGACCCTGGAGCGCTTCGACCACCCAACGCTGACAATGCCAGTCCGCGCTCCCTTGGACGATCGACACCAGCGACAGGTGGGTCTCCAAACTGCCCACATAACTCGGCGCCACGTATCCGACGAGATGGGACCCCCGTTCGTCGCTCCACATCGGGTGACGGGTGTGGGTGAGGTGTTGTGTCACGTAGCGCGTTTGGAGGCTCCCGCCGATTTCGTAAAAGTTGCCGACACCACGGCGCGTCGAGGTGGGTATGTGGATGGCCCAATGATAGAGCCGGTTTTCGCCGTTTGACCGTTGGCCTCGGTGGAATTGGACGACGCGGATCGGGAGGTGATCTTGGGGAACATGAACGTGTGGGTGTAGGACCTTGTATTCTGGGTCAGGTACTGAGCCGAGGTTGGCTGCGTAAGCTGTCATACGGACGCGGACGGGAGAAAAAGTGCACGTGTTGACGACTCGGAGGTGCAGTGATAAGGGGAAAGCCTACCTTGGAAGATCGCCATGAGTTCGGGCGTCTGCATCGTGTATGGAGAGAATGTCAGCGCTCAGGAAGTATAGAAGTGGTGATAAAGATGATGCTCGCTCACCTCGATAGCGTATTTATGCCCTCTCCGACGGTACAAGCGTTGTTCGATGTGGAGGAGAACGAGGATTGGACGTGGACGTGGATTCTTTTGTTTGCAGTCTAGGTATGTCTGGTTGTCCAGGAGGAGGATAGAACGCGTTGGCGACCTTTGATAGAAGTGGAGGATGGAACGGTGGACGCTTTGACATCTCTGGATGCACCTACTATCGGATCGTTCCAACGCACAAGCTTTCCGGACGCGTGTGGTTGTCAGCGAGGCGTGCGCCGCCATACATTCCGAGCACGCGTCGACGATGACCCAGGCCCGGACGAGGTTTTCCTCCGCTCCTGGAGCGACTGCTATCCCTATCCCATCTTAGATAGGGGGATTTTCATTGTCGCTCGCGTAGCTGTGGTGTGTAAGGGTCACCCAGTGTTGAGCAACTAGACGGGGTTGAATGGCTATTTTTACGCCTTTGAGTCGTCGGTTTCAATGTTTCGACGGCGATGTGCACCGTCCAAGGGTAGACTCGGGGTCCAGAACGTAGTGGTTGAGATATGAAAGTCGTCAAGTCCCGCAGAGGATGGACTGCTCGTGGGTGGGAGCATCAAAGAAGTGCAGGAATCTATTCTCTGTTACGGTCGCATGCAGTTAAGCGATGCTTACCATCTGGGGAATTCATGGTTGCTACCAACTCACCTCATGCATGTCTGCAACGATTGCCTGTTTCGTGGTCGGAAAAAGCAAATGAACTGCCAGCGGATGTTAGGCCAAAAAATTTGTCGAGAGAAATGATCTAACTCATCTGTTTACAGTTTGTACTAGCCTCTCTGTTTTTTTTTTAAAAATATTATGGGCTGTCACTTACTTGAGGTAAGTGACCTGCAATACGACCTAGGTCATTTACCTAGGGCCCGGGATTGCATCGATTTTTACTCTACTGAGAGCTAAAAAGATAAACTTACTAGAAACCTCCACTCCAAGTACTTAGCCGGAACTTTGACTGTTGGGTTCAAACCGCTCAATACTGACGGCGACCCGCTGATGCGCCGCGGCCGTGGTACAATGACATTCAGGTGTTTGAAATCAAGTAATCGTTCAATGCATCGGTATTCTGGCTTGTTCCTCGATACGTGCTCCTATTGGTACGCTTATTCCCGTCGTTGCCATATTTACTAATCAGAGCTCTTGTTGTCTCTACCTTTCTTATCTTGTCGTCAGAAACAGGTGTTGCAGTGATATACCGTACAGGGAGACTTTCCGTTTCCGTTCATACACTATCTGGAACTTGTGTTTCATATAGAGTCTAGGCTGTAGAACGGAGCGAGCACTATATGTGATCTGAAGAATTAGTGATCTGGCGAACTTTCCATCTGTTTCAAGAATTTGTATCTGATGAACGTATACTCTCTTGGTCCAGTCATCCCGGTCCCATGTGAGTTCCATTCTGATTGTTGAGCATGCTCATATGTTGTTTTATACCTCTGCATGCGCAGGATTCGAACCAACTTGTTTGCTCGCTGGCTGAGTTTGCTGGGTCCACGTTTGTCGGGTGGGATGAAGGAAGATCGTTTTACATTGTGTGAGCATATAGCCGCGGCTATCAGCCGGATCTAGGGCTGTCAGCACAGACTGGCCCCGTTGAATTTGAAACTCGAACATCAGGTTAGATATCTAACGTTTTGACACACGGTACGCACTCATGATTTTCTGACTGAGCCCACCGCAATAAACGTACACGCTAAAGAGTCCAGAAATTCCTTTCAACTAATGGCGACCATCGGATGGACATGAATACCCCACAATGTTATTCGGTTGTCCTCGTTCCTGGATTTTCCGTACACTCATAATATATGATGCTGATCAACAGACAGAGTGGACCTCTAACATCTGATGAACCTAAAGGCGCGACTATCCAATCTGTTCGGGGACACCCTCGACGAAGAGGAGGCTAATGAACCACAAACCCTTTACGCACTACCCTCACATGATGTTCACAACACTTGGCAGGACTTCGTAAAGCTAGGAAGCGAGGTGAGCCTCATAATGCGGAGTGGCGAAACGACCGACCAGGCTGATGCAGATCCGGAGCAGAACAACGACCAAGGGCATGGCAATGCAGATGCCCCCACCAAAATTCAATTGGATGGCCAGCGGGAATCTCATGAACGTGGTCTATGCCGCATATTTTCCCTTGCGCCTTCGTTTACATCTCCCTCCCCAGTTGGCGTGGAAATCCAGGCAGACATACCCCACTATCGAACTCTGCCCATTATCTCGAGCATCGCCATCCCATTTTGCGTCTTTTTAGAGATACCCGGATTGACCCAGCCTTGGTATACCCACATGAACGGCAGTAACATTGTGTCTTCAGAAACTAACCCGCCCTTCTTTAATGCGGTCATTGCGCTGAGCCTGTGTTGCGGGGTCGCGGCCAACATCTTTATAATCTTTCGTTTTCTGGAGAAGCGGGTCAAGACGATGACAATTCTATGCATCATATTTCTCTCCATACATGGTAAGCTCACACCATTTTGTTCGTACAAATTGACTCAGCCACTGCAATTAGATGTTCTCAGCACTACAGCTCTCACTCTTTTCGGAGCAACAGCGGATGGCTATACGTACGGGCATGCGTTCTGGATGACTTTATGCTCTACAATTGTATCCATATTCACGAGCGTGACCCTCACCATCGATCTCATCCTGACCCCTGATTTCAAGCGAAGTGGTGAGTCGCAGAACTATCACTTTTGGCTGGCCGATTGACCACGAGGCATAGGCAGCGGGCTCACTCGGAGACAACGATCTCTGGTCATTATTATTATCGGTCTTTTCTGCTACCTTGCCTTGGGTGCTCTTATCAATGCGCTCCTTCTCGACTTGACGTTCATCAACGGCTTATATTTTACTGTCGTCACCATAGAGACGATTGGCTTCGGGGATATCGTGCCGAACAATACACGTGGCAGGGTGTTTATCTGTATCTATACCACCTTAGGCATGATCAATCTTGCTTTCGTGGTCCGATATATTCACGAAACCGTTCTGGAGGGCATCGAGTTCAAGTATCGAGAGCGACTCTCGGCAATTCAGGAAAGGAGACGCGCTGCTCGTCGCCGGAGATGTGCAGAGATTCGGTGGAAACGTGCCGTCATATGGCGTTTACGCCAACAACACGCACCCATCTGGATTCCGCACAGGGAGGACGATCACAAATCTCTCTTGTCAAAGTTAAACACCTGCTTCTGGCGTGCAGGGCAAAGAATTCTATCGAGTTACAGAAACAGGCACGAGAGTCGTCTCCCTGGTATGAAGCTTAACCTGTGGGCCCTTCCACGATGTCAGCTCGAGGCTGCAGCTCTCGAGGCCGGTGTCCCCCTCGATACGTTGCTTCCCCTTGATTTTTACGACACGTACAATCCAGAAGAATGGCACCATACTGTTGGTACCAAACACTACGGCTGGCATCCGTGGTTTTTGGCCCATTCAGACTACCGTCACTATACCACAGAGCCTTTAACTCATCTCCGGCTGGGTGCCATGGCTGTGATGCTCACGAAGATGAGCCTCTCAGTCCACGCGCCCGCTGGAAGTCTGTTCCCGAGTGGGGTTCAGGACGCTTTGGCTGGGGGCATCCCAGGAAGTTCCACAAGTTTGACGATGAACATCTCGGACGACGAAATGGACTATCATGCGGACGTGGTACAGGCGGAGACAAGAGCATATACTAGACGCTTTGGTTTTAGCTCGGTCTTGTTTCTCTTTTTCTGGACGGTGAGTACATAGGAGCGAGAGGTGACGGTGACTGATCCAGGTTCCATCACGGTCATACAGGGTGGTGCAGCTATCTTTAGAGCGACCGAAGGTTGGACATTCGGACAATCTCTCTACTTTTGTCGGCGTTTTCCATTCTTTGCAGGGGTCTGGTTAACACTGTCCCATAGGCTTTGTTTCTTTTTCTACGATTGGCTATGGAGATTTTGCACCGGCTACACAAGCAGGTCGCTTCATCTTTGTCGTATGGGCGCTGGTCGGCGTCGCGACCATGACGATCTTCATCTCGGGTAAGAGTATCCCTTTTCGCTCGATCATTCCCAAGAAAACTTCGCTTTTGCATACAGTCATTTCAGACGCATATGCATCCCGATACAAGGGCATCCTTGGCCGCAACTCGTTCAAACATGTCGTGCAGCAATACCGTAAACAAACCAAGATGGAGCCGGATCAGAAAGTGGAACGCTTAGGCATGTGGGACAGAGTGAAGCTTGTTTCCAAAGGCGAGCAGAGAACTGACGTCATCGAGGAATCGCCGGTTATCGTCGTTGACAAGGGTGGTGACAACAGTAGGGGCAGTGGCGAGGATGATGGTCCCGCCTTGACATCCAGGACTCCTAATTCCGAATCCGAGGTGTACGCACAACTTGCGCAGAGGTCGCTGGAACAACTCCCACAGCGCATCTTGACAGAGACGCACTCGATTCAACAGTACATGCAGCTGATATGGGACGAGGGGTCCACAGAGGCAATAAAGGCGGTTAACCAGACGTTGTGGAAGCTCGTAGACGAAGTAATGAATGGGCAGAGGTTGCCCAAGTCGACCAAGGTGGATATCTTGCGGGACGGGGAGTCACGTCGGGTGCGTTTAACTACGATTTTTATCTTGTTTTTGTTATTATGCTAGGATGAAATCCGAAGCTGACCTTGTTTGTGCTGGAATGACAGGCGTTGATGATGTTGGGGATTGAGCGTGAGTCTGAAGTACTTTGATAGTAGGGAATATATTGACTGAATACACTCGATGCGGATATGCAGGGTCATTGAAGGAGTTGATCAACATCTCGCGACAGGCCACCGCGGCCATTCAGGAACAGAACCGCATCACAGGCGAGCGGAGGCTGGGCAGTGATACTGATTAGGAGATGGGCATCCCCGGGCGTAGGTCGAACACGGGTTGCATTTCATCATCAAGAAGGCGACCCCGGTTCGACGCTTCGCCTGGGATGTCCATACTTTAGCATCTTGCGCCGAGCCATCCTCGCAGAACCCAAGCGGCGAAGGACATATACTAATTTAAATTGAAGAATCTAGAGGATGTTCGGGTGGCCATGGTAATAACTTGAAGTATTCAATGCAGATGCGAACGGGAGAATCGGATATCGAACCTTATGCGGGATGATGATGGAACTAGCACAAAGTCTGGGCATGTCACGCGGTATCAACCCCAATCTTGATCGTTTCATTACTCAGCTAGTGGAATTCGTCTTTCTCATTACCACCAGACCAAAATCAAAATGAGTTCCAGTTTACGCACTAGTTGTCCTGCACCGCAGTGCACATACGGCACGATATCTGGATACATATGAGCTCACGTCTCGGTATGTACAACCAACTGAGTCTGCAAAATCAATTCCGGCATGAGTAGCGGATTCGTTTTCATTACTGAGTACTGATTCATGGTCCCCCAATGCATTGCTCAGTTGTTGCCCTGTAGTAACGAATCTTCACCGGGAGTGTTACGTTTACTATGCTCCCGGGTTTCAGCCAATCGAGCGCAAGTAGTCCCGGAGGAGGACTGAGTGCGTTTTGGTCCCTTCTTTTCTCTTTGGTTCGCTTAATGTGGGTCTCGGTCCCTGGACTCCGGGCCACGCTTACAATGGCGCTGTCTGTACTTGTCACCGCCACTAATCTTGTCTTGGCTTCCTTTCTTGGTCAGTTTGGCCCAAAGCCTTTTAAGAGTAGGAGAAAAGGAGGATAGGTCAGGTTGTCCCTTGTATGCATCGCAGGCCTCGGTGGTCGATTGATCAGGAGGATTACGGGAAGTGGGGAAGATGAGAAGGGTGACAAGATAAATACGCTTAACGGCAGTCTGAATCGAAGGAGTAATAGGCAGGTAGTAATAGCGCTGCTGAGTTCGACGAGAGAGGATAGGTGAATAATTTAGCCCTTGTTCTGTGGTTTGGGTTTCGACCTTTTGGAGAAACGCTTTTCTGTGCTCCGCGTCAAGGGCGGAAGAAACGCTTGATTTGGCTCATTCTTGTGCTTTGTAATACGTCATCGATGATGTCCACGCCCCGATGAATGTCACCTCACCTAAATCTTAGAAAAGGTAACCTCTGTGGCTGCTACTCCCGATTGTAAAGGCATGAAAGCAATCAGTTTGTTTCCCCGCTTCCGTGTCCACATTTCCTTTTCATCAATGTGGACGACGGTTCCACACAGAAAAAAAAAAGAAAACACAACTACAACCCCACAGCTTCCCCACACTCAGAGACTGCGAGAACCACTATCCTTGGATATAAAACGTGGCTCGTCACGATGAAAGACGTCATAGATTCACATCCTCTCGTTCACCATTCGCAATGCAGACCAATTATGACAGTTTGGATATGATGGCTGTTATCAGAGGTAAGCTCCCTTCCTTTTCCTCCCATTTCACTTCGCCGACACTCACCCCGTGTTCGTGTTTCACAGCTTATGCTTCCAGCCTTGGCTCTACGCCTATACCAGAATATAAGGTTTTGCACCCCCCGATCAGAGTCCCCCCGGGCTACCTACCAATCCGCATCGCTCAATTTTTGTGCGCAGATCGATCGTTATACCACTGGGCGATCTTTATCCCAACGTCAACGAAACGCGGCATAGGAATTTTTTACGAACTGGCGGGAGCACATCCGGGCGCATACTTTTACCGGAGTCTCGTCCATGGGCGCCATCCTCTCTGGACTGAATATGAAAGAGGCAGCCACCTCGTCGGCTATGTGGCACCCAGTTTTCTAGCCATGATGGAGGCGCACTTGGCGATGAATCCCATCGAACAAGATAGGCCTGATAGGAACACGCGGACTTGGGTTGTCGAGGCACTGAGAGGGCTGCATCACGCACAGTTGTGTGCGGTTCAGATGGGTTATGGGGGATGGGTCGAGCAGATGCAGATCGTGCAAGAAGCATGGGAGGTAGGAGACGCCTAAAAACCTGTTCGTGTTTGTTCGATAAAAGAAAGGCGTCACGGTTGGGCTGGGCCATGGACCTTTCTTTCGTCATGTGAACCCCCTTTCATTATTGTCTTCCCGACTCATATACATAATTATGTCTCACCGGATTATTTATGCATTCAACACTCTACGAGGCTTTTGCTTGTTGCAGTAATGGAATTGGTCTGCGCAGACAGCATAGACAGCCCGAAACAATTGTTCAGGCCCGATATCGAAATCAGAAAAAACGCATCGTGTGCGTACCGTAGGTGAAACATAATCACCAGATAGTCTGCTTCGCTCTTCAGCTTCATCATTGTTGAACAAGTATAGTAGCTCCCTGTCCAATGTGATTTTGAGTTCCGCAGGATATTTGGCAGTCCAACCGAAGCAGAGTAGAGGACCGGGTATGCTCAGTAGACACAAGATACCGGCCTTGACTGTGTATACCAAACATACCTGCAGTGTTACAACTATAAATTTACAGGGCAAAGTTGACCGTACAAGCGACTTATGGAAGTCCTAGATCAAACAAGGCTCATTTATCCTAAATGAGCGTCACAAGCATCATATTGTGTCCGCAGTCAAGCTTCGAGGGCGCGTAGCAAGATATATGAACGTTACAGATGGTCGAAGTCTCTTCAGATACGGTCACAGCAACGTATGGCCAGAGGTTCAAGTTCAATTCGGTGCTCTGATTCATTGGGAATAGATATTATTACGCTTATTGAGAATAGGTATCGACTGTCAAAATTACTACGTCAGCGCATGCCCAGGACACATGATCCAAAAAAGGTCAGAAAAGCCAAGGTTTCATGACACGACATGCAACAACCTGTGGTACCAGCACAACCGCCCCAAAACGGGGAAAGTTATATGTTATTCCACACAGAGTGGCGCGCACAGGAGTGCGACAATCGAGTAAACTCAAAGAATGGATAAACTATGTTTTCGTCCGAAGGTGACAAGTATCTTTAAACGGGCTTACCTAGGCACCCGCAGATTAGACATAGCGAACACAGGATCTGTGGAAACCTAGTTAGAATCGAAGATCATCATATGGAAGAGGGGAAGAAGCGTAATGGAAAAATATCAGGATTGTGAATTTTTGGTATGAAGCTATCCACAAGAGATGTCTCTCCTTCGGAAGCAGAACTGATTGAAGTAATTCATCATAGCAAGGAGATGAATGCGCGATTGTATAAAACGCTCACCATTCCAACGTCTTGATCAAGAAAACCAACACCTGTGAACAAGGTTCTTTATTTTAAACCCCATCCTAGCGGAGATTAAATTAATAGTATAAATATATAGGCTTAGTGCCACAAAATCCTTGATATGTTCTCGTCAAAGGTGAGCATGACCAGGACCTATCCATTTTCTGTGATGATATATTCCATTCGCGAGTCGGTGACGGTCTCCAATGATCCCTAACTCAAACATGCATCACCAACTGACTCTTTCTTTTGTGCCTTGGCTGTTGACTAACATATGTCTTTCTATAGCTTGAATGCTACCGGATCCAGGAATTCAGGACCCTCTGACGTACACCATGAAGGCGTAAGGTGAGCACATTTTTTTCAAGCATTCTGCATCTCAAGGATGTTATTCAAATATACAAGCATATGTCCGATCTTTTATGATGGACCATGTTCTTTCCTGAGAGTCTGCTTGATTTATATGATCCGATCGCTAACTGTGTCTCTGTTAAGGCTACTTATTAGCGTTGGTGGCTAGTAAGACTTTATGTACATAGACTCCTTATTTACCGAACCGAAATATATTATCCTGTCACGTGATTTATATAGGGCCGGCAAATGTGACACGCCAATGGCTAGTTTTATTAGTTGAATCTACGCAACTGACTACGACGACGAGGCCGGTGACGATGAAGCAAAAAGAAATCTACAGGACAGCAACATTTGCTTGGTCGCAGACGTCAACGTTGCCATTCATCGCGACCGGCACTGTTGCTGGCGCTCTCGACGAGTCTTTCTCTAATGAATCCCAGCTCGAAATATGGCAACCCGACTTTATGAACAAGGACGAAGTTTACCTCGGTGCTGATGTCGATTCAAAACCCAAGGGCGTTGTCACGGATACCTCGAGGTGATTTTCCGCCGTGTCAGTTTCGGTGCGCGTTGACGCTATTCGTGCTACAGATTCAACCGCATCGCATGGGGACAGGTGCAAAAGGGTCGATCACACGGCGTCATTGCTGCAGGCATGGAGAACGGAGAACTCGCACTATGGGACCCTGAAAAGATCATCGCACAAGCAGAGTGGGTGATTCCCATCGATCTCATGTCCTGACACTGATTGTCACCCCCAGTGCGTCCGACGCAATCATTATGCGCAATACAAATCACACCGGTCCAATTCGCGGCCTCGACTTCAATCCCATACAAGTCAACCTGCTATCTTCCGGCGCGGTCAGCGGCGAGGTCAGTGCTCAAGACTTTCGATGTTACACGTCATCATATTCACTTGCACGCGACTCGATCTGACACTGCATCTACGTGTGCGAACAGGTTTTTATTTGGGATCTCAACGACCCTTCAAAACCTTATTCTCCTACGCCAGGCAATCGGAGCTCGAAGCTCGATGAGATCACGTCCGTCGCATGGAATCAGCAAGTACAATACGTCCTTGCTGGCGCAAGTAGTTCCGGTTACTCAGTCGTGTGGGATCTTCGCGGAAAGCGTGAGGTTGTCGCTCTTGCGTACGGTGGCGGCGCAGGCACGCTTGGTGGTACAGTGGGTAGTGGTATGGCTGTTGGAGGACGAAGGGGCATGAGTGCTATCGCATGGCATCCAGATAACGTGAGTAGTCGTCATGTCATGAAACCTATCCACTAATTCCATGACGCAGGCTACACGACTTGTCACCGCCTCCGAGGACGACATGTCTCCGGTCATTATGGTGTGGGATCTCCGCAACGCGCGTGCACCAGAAAAGGTGAATCGGCATACAATATATTCTTACGTAGAGCCACTCGTTGACGCGTTCTCATATAAAGATTCTCACCGGGCACGAAAAGGGCGTGCTTTCATTATCCTGGTGTAAACATGACGCGGACTTGCTGCTGTCTTGCGGTAAAGACAATCGTGCCTTGTGCTGGAACCCACAGACCTCGGAGATTATTGGAGAGGTGCGTTCACTTGATGTGTCTCGGTAATTATTATGATTCATTTCTAACGATTCCCTGCGTACCTGTGTCCTTACAATAGCTCCCTTCCGCAGACAACTGGGCATTCCAGGTCGAATGGTGCCCACGCAATCCCGATCTTCTCGCCACTGCGTTCTTCTCTGGCACCATCGGCATTCACTCCTTGCAGTCTACCAATACCACTGCTTCCTCCGTTCCGGCCACGCCCAGACCATCCGGCGCCGAGCTTTTTGACGCGCCTCTACCGCCCATTCCTACGGATCAGGCTACACATGGACTCAATCTCAGCCTAAAGCAGCCCCCACGTTGGCTCCGCCGTCCTGTGTCTGCCTCTTTTGGGTTCGGTGGTACGTTGGCGACTGTGAGCAACCTCCCAGGTGCACATGGAAAGACACAGAGCAGTATTGTGCATTTGAGAGGGGTGAGCAGTGAGGAAACCGTCGTGGAGAGAGTCAAGAAGTTACGGGCTGCCGAAAAAGAGAGTACATTGGAAGGATTTGCTCAAGGAAGCATAGAGGGGCATTCGGGATCAGAAGAGACCTGGAAGGCGCTATTGAGTCTCTTTAGATCAAACTCGAGAGAAGAGTTGGTCATGCTCTTGGGCTATTCGAAAGAAGAGGTCAAGGCGCGAATCGAAGAAGCTGCCACGAAACTCAAAGAAACTCAGGTACAACAAACGGCTTACGGTGTTCCCACTCTCAGTTACACAGCCGACGAGCCGAATAACCTTGAACCTCGTGATCCCGTTGTTTCGTTTGCAGACCCCGAGCCGGAACCAGAAGTGGATGCAGCAGACACCGAAAAGACCGGATCAGAAATGTCTACGTCTGATATTCCGCCTGCAGATGGGGAGTCCACCACCACTGCACCATCGTTGTTTGGAGATGACGCGGCCATTGGCACCTTTGCTGCGGGCACTGGAGCCGATTTCTTTAGTACCATGGCTACGACACAAGACATGGACAACAATGAGACTGGAATGATGGTCGTTCCTCACACAAACTACGGGATCGACTCGAGCGTCGCTGCTACGATTGGAAGTGGCCCGTCTAGCATTGCCAGTGAGAACATGAGCGTCAAAAATAATACGTTTAGGATTTACCCTACCGACGAAAGCGAGACCGACAGGCTCATCACGCGTGCGTTGGTCCTTGGTGATTTTTCGAGTGCTGTAGAGCTCTGTTTGTCGGCCGAACGTTATGCCGATGCTCTCTTGCTCTCCATCAAAGGCGGTGACGATCTCTTGCAACGAACTCAAAAGGCATACTTTGAAAACAGAACCACCGAACATCCATATCTCCGCCTCTTCCAAAGCATCGTCGCTAACGATCTCGACGATGTTGTTCAGAATGCTGATTTGACGGAATGGGCCGAAGTCTTTGTCGTCCTCTGCACATTTGCGAGCGGGGACGAATTCGCAGGCCTGGCAGAGCAGCTCGGAGCGCGCCTCGAATTTCAGGCCAAGGTCATTCGCTCCGAGGGCGAAACAGACCCCGAGGACAATTTGACTGATGCATTGGAGTTGAGAAAGACAGCCACATTGACCTATCTCGCCGCTGGTCGTCTCGAGCGGTTGGTCAACATTTGGATCGAAGAGCTGGCGGAAGAAGAAGCGCATCGCATCAAGGCGGTGGATTCGTTCGAGTCGACGTCGCGTTATGCCGCGCACGCACATGCCTTGCAGACCTTTATCGAGAAGGTGGCCGTTTTTCGTGGGGCTGTCAAGTACGTCGATGGAGATCTCTCTGTGCCTACTACAAGCGCGGACGAGACGGCCAAGTCGTTCAAGCTCGCGGCGCTCTACGATCGATATTTCGAGTATGCCGAGATGTTGGCTGCACAGGGTCTCGTCAAGGAAGCCGTCGACTACCTCAAGTTGACACCGGAGGGGTACACAGGTTCTGCCTTGGACTTTGCGGCGGTGCGCGAGCGGCTGCTGGTCTTATCTGGACAAGCACGCACCTCGAGTTCTGTTCGCGATGTTGTTCCCAATGCCACTACTACTACCACTGCTAAGCCGGGCTTGATTAGCTATCAACCTCCTAGCATCCCAGTCTCCGCTGCTCCACTCCATGGACGTTACAATCCCGCCCCGCAGCCGACCTATCCCATGTCCACCAACCCTTATACGCCTCCCCAGACCGTCGCCAAACCCCCCTTGCTCGGGGGCACCGCCCCACCATCCACGCGTCCCCCACTCTCCAGTGCACCACTCATATCGCAAAA
Source organism: Austroboletus festivus (assembly GCA_038088875.1). Classification (NCBI taxonomy): domain Eukaryota; kingdom Fungi; phylum Basidiomycota; class Agaricomycetes; order Boletales; family Boletaceae; genus Austroboletus; species Austroboletus festivus. Next base: position 13,648 of record JBBPJU010001094.1, read on the forward strand.
CGGCGGATGGAACGACGCACCGGCGGTCAAGCAGGGTCGGGCAAGTACACCCAGCGGGGGCGTCCGAAAGCCTGGACCGATCGTGTCCCCGTTTCCCAATCCGAACGTGGGGGCGGCACAGTCTCCGCCGACGCCGAGTACCCCATATGCAGGACATGGGCATGGGCAGGGTGCGCCGGTGCCACCGCCGAGGCCTGCGAGTGTGCAGAATCAGCCGACGATGCCTCCTCCGCCCCCGCGTGCGGGTCCACCGCAAGCGAGGTCCGTTTCGGCGTCGAATCCACCTGGAACGCAGTATACGTCGCCGTCGTTGGGGAATGTGCCGCTTGGACAAGCGCAAGTGGCGCCGTACGCGGGTACGCCTCCACCTGCGGGGCAGGCACGTGCACCCCTTGGACCGTCCAGTCACCCGTATGCGCGTGCGACACCACCGCCTGGTGCTGGTGCTGGTGCTGGTCCCTACGCACCCCCACCTAGTAGTCAAGTTCCCCAGCCTGGTCCGTACGCGCCGCCTAGTCAAGTATCGCAACCGGGTCCGTATGCACCGCCTCAAGGTCAAGGTCCAGCACAAGGACATGCTCAAGCTCAAGG
>JBBPJU010001095.1:0-14234 GCA_038088875.1 Austroboletus festivus
GCATGGTGGAGTGGTTCTCCCGAACCTCCAGAGGATCAGGAGAATATACCTCCCATATGGGAGAATGAGGTATGATATGACTGGGATGCTCAGAAGTATCAGGACTTCTTTTGATGACAAGGTGACTCTTTCCCATTCTTCTAATCAGACTTATTCTCACTTTTGGAGATTTCCCAGACTTGTCAGTGGGCTCTCCACCCTTTCCTGCTCCACACAGCATCTGCCAGGGGAGTACCTTACTTTCTCTCACCCCTGCATCTCTGATAGATAAGTTACTTGATTTGATTAACCTTTGAAACCTTATATTAAGGTTCAGACCTGAACTCCTGGGGAATCTTCATGCACCACCTAATTCCCTTTCTCATACTCTTCAAGATGGTGTGCACAGCCTTTAACATTTCATATCACAGATGCTTTTCCACTTGACCTATCCAATTCAGAATAAGGTTTAATTCCCTCTACTCAGGAGGAAATTCCCATTATTACCATATTCTGTATATAAGTGCCTGTAGTAAATGGGGATGGCTCTCCAGTTAGATTCTATGCAATCTTATGTGGAGTCAGCTGTACCTTGAAGCAGTGGACAGTTTACCACTTCTTGAAAGAGTTCTAGTGCGACAGGTTCTAGCCCTGCACCTCACCTTCATTCATGAGTTCTCCATGGCCTGTGAAGCCTTCATCTCCATCTGTGTCCAATACAGTCCACATCTCAGGCATATAGATCAGATTATTGCTCACCATATTGGACTCCACATCCTGTGTTCCATATCAAAAGAATCTTACTCTACAACCCATCCCCCTATCTTATCAGGAAGGGAAACCCTACTGCCAAGATTAAGAAACAATCTGGATCAGACAATGAACCCCCCTCCCCCACCTCAGAGTCTATTTGAAGGACCCCTCTCCCAGAGACACTTTGAATCTCCAGGAGCTGACCAACTACTAGAACTTCTTCTATTCCCCATCTCCATTCCACACAGAGTGCTCCTCAAGTTACTTGAAACTCATCCTCATTTGCACTACCTCCTCTTCCAGTTGTGCACTCCTACTATGCACTCCCTCCTTCACAAGTGGAGAGTACTTCGCAAACAGACCACCCAGATCTCCCAGAATCACTGATCCACACATCCATGCCCACCTCAAACTTATGGAACGAGCCACCGAGAAAATCCAGTCTACTGCCATCACCCAAGAAAAACTAGCCACCATAGAGGTAGAACAAGAGGACTTCTCTCTAGGACTCCCACCCCAAAAAATGGACATGAGAATACTGGAGATAAAAGCTGCCCTTCTGGCAGACTTTTTGGGAAATAATGAAGATGCCCAATGGTAGATTGCCACTATGACCAACTACTTTGCCATAAATGCCCACATATACTATGATGATGCCAGCAGGATCATCACCACACTCAACAAGATGTCAAAAGGAAGAGGATGAGTGTATGCCGAGTCATGCTACATAACCCCTAAAGGAGAAAAAGAGAAACAACAAACCTGGAAAGACTTAGTGGAAAGGTTCACTGCCTCCTTTATTTCAAAAGAAGAAAAGGCAGACATATGAAGGAAGATAGGAAACCTGAGACAAGACAAAGGAGAATCAACTGCAAAAACTACCCAGAAATACATCCAAGATTTCCAGTTGCTTGCCATGAAGTCAGGAGTAACTGATGAGGGAGCCCTCTGCAAATGGTTCATAAGAGGCTTAAATAATGATCTCACTCAAGACATTATATGAATAAATGAGCCAACTACACTTAAGGGGTGGATGGAGTCTACCCAGAAACAAGTATGACAACTGGAAAGGATATGAGACCTTAGTGGAGGAAGATTCACATACCAGGGTAGCGGTACTGGACAAACTTCACAGGACTCTAATACCATGGACATAGACACCATACATCTCACACCTGTCAAAAGAGCCAGACATATCAAGGGAAATCTGTGCTTTATCTGCCATCAAAAGGGATGCTCCATAAGAAACCACAAATGCCCTGATAATAGCAAAATCATGGGCAAGACTTCTGACTTTCCAAATAGGGAGAGGATGAGAGAAGTATGGGAGGAAACACAGGGCACTCCACCACTGGATGAGATCTCAGAGTACATCCAGAAAATACTCATGGGAAAGAAGGAGATTAGCAAAGAGATCCTTCAGGTCCTACAACAGGTCTATGAAGATGACCAATATGCCAATGACAAGTCAGAGAGAGAAGGGGATACACCATCAGCTGAGCATATCAACATCCTATCAACAAAGATTTTGGACAATATAGCTAAGATAAAGGGTTTTTAAAGGAAAAATGGCAGTCAATGTCCAAATCCCCCAATAGTTCACCAGATGTAATATATTCAAGAGAAAGAAGAGCTATGCTTGTCCCTATACAAGTATGAACCCCATCTGGAATCATCGACTTGGAAGCCCTGATTGACAGTGGAGCAACTGGCAACTTCATAAGTGCAAGGTACATGCGGAAATGGAAAATCCTCCTATCACAATTAAAAATGCTATGATATGCCATCAACACTGATGAATCCTATAATGCTAGAGGAAGTATCATCCAGCAAGGATTTTTAATCATAACAATTGGAGGTAAAATATCCCAAAGAGGACTACTAGTCCTTGGACAAGGGAAAACTCTGATCATATTCAGGATGGCCTGGCTGGCCAAAGAAAACCTGGTTATTGACTGGGAAAAACAGGAACTACTTTTAGTAGATAAACAAGAAGCAGACCATTCTTTGCTGGTTGCACAAAGGTACTTGGCAAAGTATATCACAGAGGACCTAGAAAACCCCTCTGAGGAAGTAATAATCAGGGAAAGCCTCATAGAGGAAGAACTTGTCAGGAAAACAACAGTCTCCATGGAGATAGCAAGTAAAAAAGAAAGGAAAATGCTGGAACTTCCAAAAGAATATAAAGAATATGCCGAAGTATTCTCCAAGAAAGCAGCCACTAGCATGCCCCCTAAGCAGGCCTACAATCACAAAATTGACCTCTCCCCAGATTTTGTCCCAAAAAGAGTAAAAAACTATTCCCTCAACCTAGAGAAAATAAAGGCCTGCCAGGAATTCATCGAGGAACATCTGAAAAGTGGCAAAATAGTACAATCACAATCCCCACAGGCCGCTCTGTTCTTCTTCACAAAAAAGAAAGATAGAAAACTTCGTCCATGTCAAGACTACTGATATCTAAATGCCATGATGGTCAAAAACACCTATCCCCTCCTCCTCACCACTGACTTTATCAACAAAGTCAGACACTCAAAGATATTCACCAAAATGGATATTCGATGGGGATACAACAATGTCCAAATAGCCAAGAAGGACTGCTGGAAGGCGGCTGTTACGATTTATCCTTGGGGTACAGCTGAGTAGCATCTGGACTACTCTTTTCCTTGACATTCTTTACTTTGACTTACTTGTATCGTTTCCTAGATGAGTCTACTTGCATTCTATGTGGATATGCTCCCTTTCTTTGACTCACCTAGTCCTTGTTGTTCCTGCTTACCTGATTCCTCTTTGTCATAGACTCTCCTTTAATCCAATTACCTCATGTATATTTGTCATGGATGAGTCATTCCTTATCTCTTATCTTGGTTCAACCCTTGACCCTTCTGACTCATCCATTCCATTATTATCTTGGCTTATCTGTTCTTCCTGACTTAGCTCCTGATCTCAGATCACTTTCTATTCTCCTGGCTAAGTCAGCACTTCTTTGATGTTCTATTATATTCTTGGACACTCTGATGACTCGTCATCCTGACTCATCATCAGTCCCCTTTGCCCTGTTCCCTTTCTTGTACTACACAGCCGCTTCCCCTGATCACTACATATAGCGGTTCCCCTTGTATAGTAGATCCCCATCTTAGACCTCCCTTAATTCCTCCCCCTTCATAATTCCCTATCACCCCTTATTCCTGATCACTCGATTTCCCTTGTACCATGTATCCTCTACAACCTTGAATCTATTCCTTATACTCTCTATCCCCATCATCTGCTTGTCCCAGACAACCACCAGTCATTTTCAAGAACCCTTGATCTTCGGTGATGTTCTCCGATTATCGCTTATCTGACGCTCTCTCCATCCTGAATATCGGTGATGTTCCTCAGTCGTCCCTTCCTTCGTCACATCAACTGTCTTTCCCTCGATTACTGATGGCTATCTTGTATTCCGATCCTTCCCTTGTCTAGCCATCTCCCTGTCCATGATCGGCGGCATCCTCTGCCTCCCTCGTCCAATGGTGATGTCTATTACCTTTTCCTTTTGCCTTGGTAATGCCCTTCCTACCACTCGTCCATCACTGTCCTTCCGTCATCTCCAGAACTTACCTTTGCCCTTCTCTCTCCCTTCTGTCTTTGTCCTCTAAATAGGGATATAAGGGCTACACTTGGACCTACCCAGTACAAGCGTAATAAAAGGTCTAAGATCTATGATTGCGACTAGTATTGCCTAGGTCGCCTCCCCCTATATCCTTTTCCAACCCTTGAAGGCCACCATACCTTACCATTCGTTAAATCAACCCTGACGGTCATAATATTCCCTTGCTCCCCATCATTCAACACCTCCCAGAATGGCCTTCTCCTGGACCTCCCTACTATGAACCACCCCTGCCATATCATGATCACCACCTAGAAATATTTCGGTAACCTTTCCTGATTTACTCATTAATATGTCTGCTTGCATCCTCAATGCAAATGTGGAGATCCCACACCAACTGACATTAACAGATAACCCTGGAGCCATTGACTGGCTACCCTCCTAGAACCCTGGACCATTTCTGATCAACCTCTATCTGGACTAGACCCCAGGTGAGACTGGCTGCTGTGCGCCAGCTCATCTTCCCTTGCAACCGTCACCCTGATCATTGGCACCTCACCATGTATGATCTCTACTCCGAGCCCTGCAACATGACCTTACCCCTGGTCATTGCTACCTGCTTAACCTCGACCCCTCTGGATCTGATCACTCCCATCTGATTGAGCTACTCTTACCAGATTCTTCCTCTTCCAACTTCCTGAAGTATGACCATTGTTTTAGATTGTACTCTCCTACATTTCTCTGAACTCAGCACAATCCCTTGATACCGCTTGTCTTGGCAAAACACGACAGTTCCTGAACATCCCTAGGATGCAGCCATCCTTTTTGAATTCGAGAATATCCAAATAAGCTATCCAGATCCCCTCGAACCCCCATGTTTTCCAGTTTCAAGATGGAAACATTATTTTCTGATAACCCTTCCCTGATTTCAAATCAAGCCTTTGACAATGCATGTAGATCACTACCTGGACTTCTCCAGATGGACCCCATGATAAGTCTCATCTCAAGCATACATGACAACTTGGTTTCCAGATCATTCCTTATGATCATTCCGATTCTACAAGTGAATACTTTCCGCTTTATAAGAAAGAAGAACGACTCTATCTCATTCAGTTCTCTCCCTGGATTTTCCTAGAAGCGCTGAACCTTCCACTTTATAGAAGGAAAACCTCTTCATCCAGCTCTCTTTCTGGATTCCCTGATGTGACTGCTTCCCACTTCATAGGAAGAAGAAATTTCCTATATTCTTTTCTGATCCACCATCTTGATTTTCTAGCTCTCTTTCTAGAAATCTTGAACCCTGATGCCATCTGGCATACCCTCTTTCCATTTTCCTGAAGTCTCCCTGCCAATTTTCAGTTCACAATACAGGTCATTAATCGGAAACTTTATTTTTCGACTGGATCCCCATGATAAGTCGCCCTTCAGTGCATGTATACCTAGAATATTCCCTCGGCATATCCTAATTTCTCCCCCCGCTTATTCCCTTATCTGGGATAAGTATCCCAGAACTCTCTCCCCCTCTTGAATAACTAGATTATGACCATTTCAATTCAAGTATTCAAGAATTACCTCCTTTCAGGCAAATTTTAATTTGACCATCTCCTTGGAATCCAATCAGTTCCAACTTGGATTTTCTTGAACTGACCTGTTAACATCCTCATCCTCATCAGTTCTCCAACTCTATCGGATAGTAAGCGCAGCTCTTGCGCTGAAGATAATCACTCTATGACGACAGAATTACTTCTTGTCGAGATTCCATGGTCACACCAGACCTTACTCCCCCTTCCGACAGTAGGCTTCATGCTGAAGACCCCCTCTTTTTTGGTCATTCAAATCCCCATCTTCCCAGTCACCGACCAATGGCCTATGGAAGCACCCTGTTTGCTCCTCCCCTCTAGATCATCCTGACTCTCTTGTTCTCCTGACTCACCAAGTCGTTGCCCGCCTTTCCAGTATACAAGTCATCACCTGATTTATTTCGGCAAGAACTCATGATAAGACCTCTTTTGAGGCATGTATAGCAACCGGCATGACTCCCCTGATATCTTCACCCCACCATCCTTAATTCCCTGATTTGATCTTTTGATCGCCTCTCCTGAATTCCTTGTTCCTCTCATGTAGACTATTACCCGATTCCTATCGGCTAGACTCCATGATCAGTCCTGTGTACTTCGCTGGCATACATGACAAACACAACCAACTCGCCTCTCAGATCATCCCATCAATATCTGGTGATCTTTCCCTGATCTTTCTGATTCCAGTCATTTCCATAATGATATGGGTTGTCCACTACCCCACAACGTTCCATTGTGCTCACCTTGATCCTGATCATCTCATCATGATACAGGTTGATCTTCCTCTCTCTTGCCCCCGAATCCTAGTCACCATGTGGTAATCTGGACTCCCCTTCATACCGATATCACAATGCTCTCTTTCATTGTGCTCATTGATCCCAACTCTTGTCGAGTATGGGCTATCCTTATCCCGACTCAACCCCTTCTTGACTTTGCGTATCCCGATAATCTTTTGACATCCCAGATATCTACCCTGATACCTTACTTCTTGAGAACTCCCTGACCGCTGATAACCTTCTGACAATATCTGAATTTCACCCAGTCCACATCCTTGGACATTTACATCAATCTGACACCACCATTCTTTGTTTCCTCAGAAATTCCAGTGGCACTACCTTGATCACCTGATCACTCTCAAACCCTCTCTGCCTTCTCTTTACCCCATTGATTTTCTAATTATTTCAAAGTTGCCTCCCTGAATCAAATAAAAGCCTGGATTCCTGAAGACGTCGCCTCTTTGTATTTACAATGTTTCGGCCTGAAGATTTTATTCTTGCAGGAGTCGTTGGCATACCATGCCAACCGACCATTGTTTATATGATTAGGATTGGTATTTCGTTTCTTCCATCCCACTGGCATGTAGGTCATCACCCGAGCACTCTTGTGACCTGGCCAGAACCCCTGATAAGCCCTTCAGGCATACATGATAATCAGTTCCTTTGAAATTGAACTTTAACCTTGCCACTCAGATTATCTCTGACGTGTACCCCCTACCTTCTCACCAACCTGCCACTGTTCTGATCTCATCCCATTCAACGACTTGACCAACACACAACCGGTTCTAGCTGTGCGTTTTCGTCTTCTCCCTCGAATTTTACTATTTGCTGAATTCTACACTTCCCTGCGACATTTCTGACATCCTACTCTGTTTCCCCTATTTCTTGATTCACTCTGAAATTTGTTTTCGGTCATGGTCAACCTCTGGTCTACTAAGGGGGTAATTTCCCAATTTTACCCTCTCCTTCCTCACCTTTCAACCCAATTCATGACTCCACCGACTCCACCGATGACCTTCTCTCTGTCCACTCCATTGTTTTTCCCTCTGCCCTAATTCCCAGACATCTCGATCATAATCCTTGAACTACCCCGAACCAATTCGATATTCCCTGCTCTCACACCGAAATAGCCTACCTCGATTACCTGACATTCCCTGGACAATGACAACTGTCAAATTCCCAGTCTCAACATAATATACTCCGAAACATCCCTGACTTATTCAGAATAAATCCACCACCCTATTCACACTATCCCAATACGAACATTGGTAAACATGATTCTTGACATTTCGCTTCTTTAAACACTGGAATTTTCTACTGACCCACCTTCTGCTTGAGGACATAAGCAAACGTGGTAGCCCCACACTTCCCTGTCTCTTCTAGATCACCCCGGACTCTCGGTTCCTGAGGAACCAACCTGATCCTTTGACTTCAATCTCTAGGAACTTTATCATTCAGACTTCTCAACCTATGGGATCTCATTTAATATTTTGATAAACAAGTTTATTCTGATACTCCGTCGACTTTCCCAATCTAAAATCCTTGAGGAATTTACATTCCAGACTTCCAGTCCTTCTGGATATTTTACCCCACTTCTCGAATCAATGAAGATATGCCCTTGCACCCTTGTTGATGTCTCACTTGATTCTCTTAAATTTGGTGATTCCTCGATCTCACCATCGATTAACATCCCATTCTTGATCTTCTTCTTTGATCCCTTGACTTCTTGATCTTACCTTCAGACTTCTTTGATCAAAAACTTTTGAAATTTTTGAACTTCTTGAAAACTTTCAGAACTCCACTTTAATTTCGCAATCCAGTATAATTCGCTTCCTTTCAACCCTGGATGTGGAACATTCCTCTCTTGATTCTTCCTTCTTGAATTTTTGCCTTCACCTCGATCCATTGAACAATGCCTGCCAGAATTGCTTCCCCTCAGTCTCAGTACTCCTTCAGCTCTCCGTCACCTTTGACATTTACCCCTCTTGAACTCCCTGACTCTCTCCTTGTCTCTGGACCTCTTGACCTTGAACTCAACTCTCCACCTCCTCCCTATGGAGTTGAGGCTCCTTGTCATCCTCATCTTGAGTCCTTTGATCATCCTGTCGCACTGATGCCCATTCCTCCTCTTGCTCTCCATCTCACTGATGAACCCACAACACCAGAAATTGTCACTCGTATTTCTCAGTACCTCCAAGATCCCACCCTTGTTCGAGCCCTGAACTCCTTCTGGGATTTATTGTCGCCCATGGCTTCTCTTCAGCGTGCTTTCATCCAAAGCATTCAAGTTCTCTCAGATCTTGAAACACTGAGCTCTTATCAGGATGCTCATCACTTCACTGGTACTCATACTTCTGGAGTTCTTCACCCATTCTCTCCTGGTCAGCACCTCTATCTTCGGAATATCCATCTAGCCATCACCACTGATCTTATTTGAGCTCTCCATCAAATGGGAGCCCTGGATTTTCTAGAAGATGTAGATTTATTCTTGCGCATCCACACTGAGGAAAGGAATTATCCCTTCTTGATCGCCCATCCTCGTCCTCATTATCCTGACCACTTTATTGGAGACTTCCCCAAAGAGGAGATGTATCCTGTCCCATTCTCACCTGAGCGTTGATCGCTTCCAATTGTCTTCGCTGGTGCTTCAGATTCTACTAAGGGGGTAATGTTACAATTTATCCTTGGGGCACAGCTGAGTAGCATCTGGACTACTCTTTTCCTTGACATTCTTTACTTTGACTTACTTGTATCATTTCCTAGATGAGTCTACTTGCATTCTATGTGAATATGCTCCATTTCTTTGACTTACCTAGTCCTTGTTGTTCCTGCTTACCTGATTCCTCTTTGTCATAGACTCTCCTTTGATCTGATTACCTCATGTATATTTGTTATGGATGAGTCATTCCTTATCTCTTATCTTGGTTCAACCCTTGACCCTTCTGACTCATCCATTCCATTATTATCTTGGCTTATCTGTTTTTCCTGACTTAGCTCCTGATCTCAGATCACTTTCTATTCTCCTGGCTAAGTCAGCACTTCTTTGATGTTCTATTATATTCTTGGACACTCTGATGACTCATCATCCTGACTCATCATCAGTCCCCTTTGCCCTGTTCCCTTTCTTGTACTACACAGCTGCTTCCCCTGATCACTATATATAGTGGTTCCCCTTGTACAGTAGATCCCCATCTTAGACCTCCCTTAATTCCTCCCCCTTCATAATTCCCTATCACCCCTTATTCCTGATCACTCGATTTCCCTTGTACCATGTATCCTCTACAACCTTGAATCTATTCCTTATACTCTCTATCCCCGTCGTCTGCTTGTCCCAGACAACCACCAGTCATTTTCAAGAACCCTTGATCTTCAGTGATGTTCTCCAATTATCACTTACCTGACGCTCTCTCCATCCTGAATATCAGTGATGTTCCTCAGTCGTCCCTTCCTTCATCACATCAACCGTCTTCCCCTCGATTACTGATGGCTATCTTGTATTCCGATCCTTCCCTCATCTAGCCATCTCCCTGTCCATAATCGGTGGCATCCTCTGCCTCCCTCATCCAATGGTGATGTCTATCACCTTTTCCTTTTGCCTTGGTAATGCCCTCCCTACTGCTCGTCCATCACCGTCCTTCCGTCATCTCCAGAACTTACCTTTGCCCTTCTCTCTCCCTTTTGTCTTTGTCCTCTGAATAGGAATATAAGGGCTACACTTGGACCTACCTGGTACAAGCGTAACAGTGGCCTTCATCACCCCCATGGGACTATTTGAACCAACAGTGATGTTCTTCAGGCTATGCAACTCCCCAGCCACCTTTCAAGCTCTTATGGATAACATATTCACCAATTACCTAGCTAAGGGGTGGTTGATTATTTATATGGACAATCTCCTGATCCATTCCACCAATCAGGAGACACATCATGAACAAACCAAGAAGGTGCTTGCCTGACTGATGAAGCATGACTTATTTCTAAAATTAGAAAAATGCACATTTAATGCACCATAGGTAGAGTATCTGGAAATGGTCCTCAGAGAAGGAAGTGTGGCAATGGATCCAATCAAACTTCACACTATTAAAGATTGGGAAGCCCCACAAACCATAAAACAAGTCCAATCTTTCCTTGGATTCTGTAACTTCTACTGAAAGTTCATACCAAACTTCTTTTAACTAGCCCACTCACTTACAATGCTCACCATGAAAGGAAAATGATGGGAATGGACCCCCACAGAAGACGATGCTTTTTAAACACTCAAAAGACTGTTCCTCCAATCCCCCATCCTCCAATACCCCAATCCCGAAAAATCCTTCTGAGTAATAATGGATACATCTCTCTCCATAGTAGGGGGACTCTTAATGCAGAAAGACAGAAATGGAAATCTACACCCATGTGCCTATAGATCTTCCACCTTTGCCCCGACAGAATAAAACTATGACATACATGATAGAGAGCTACTCACCATCATCCTAGCCCTTCAGAATTGGTGTTACTACTTAACTGGAATATGATTCTCAGTTATGGTCCTCATGGATCATAAAAACCTGACCAACTTCAAGGAGCCATGAAAATTGTCATAATGCCATGCCAGATGGCAACTCTTCCTCCAAGATTACAACCTAAAATTTGTATATACTCCAGGAGGGCAGATGGCCTCCACTGACATGCTATTCCATCTCAACATTATGGATGTTGAAGAACCCCCCATCCAACTGCTCGATGATGAGGTCTTTATCCATAGCATTGATGTAGCCCTTACCCAGAATCTAGCCACCCCCTCCACTGACCCCACTGTAATGGAAGTCCTCTCTCACATCAACAAAGGGGAATCCACCTTCCCCCAGACAAACCCCAATGACTGGATCTACCAGGATAATTCCCTATGGTTCCAAAATTGCCTTTATATGGACAAAGCTTATTGCACCCCCCTCATCCATGCTATTCACAATGCCCCCACCACCAGACACCCTGGATTCTTCTGCCTGTACAAGTTCATGGCCGAATCCTACTGGTGACCAGGCATGGCCTGCTTTATCTACAAATACCTTGCTGGTTGCCCTGTCTGCCAGAAACACAAAGCACTGACCCATCCAAATCACCCTCTAATCATCACCATATCAGCAACTGCCTTCTGCCCCTTTCAACATCTTTCCATGGATCTTATTACCAACTTACCACCCTTCCCTCCCTAGAATGCTATTTTAGTCATGGTGGACCACAGACTTTCAAAAGGGGCTATTTTTATTCCCACCACCCAAACTGTCACCACAGAAGGGGTCACCAACCTTTTCATTGAAAAAGTATTCCCCCACTTCAGACTACATGACTCAGTAATCTCTGATTACAGCCCTCAGTTCATCAGTGCCTTTGCTAGGGAACTCACAAGAGCACTTAATTATGATTCAAAATTGTCCACCACCTACCATCCACAGACCAATGGTGAGACCAAAAGGGTCAATCAGGAACTAGAAACATACCTATAAATCTACTGCCATAAAAACCCTAAAACATGGAGCAAGATGCTCCCTATTGCTGAATTCACCCACAACTCTGCCATCCACTCCACTATCCACACCTCCCCATTCAAACTGATGATAGGATTCACCTCAAGAGGATTCTCTAATGTAACCAAGTCATTTGTACCAGCTGTCCAGTATACTCTTGACCAATGGGGAACCGCATGGTATTACGATTTTATTCCTTGTCTTTTCACTATAACTGTGTACTAACTCCAACCTTTTGTTTTCACTTGGATAATACCAGAAGGTGTTACGCTGGACAAGTGTGACACCTAATCTGACTTATATCACAGCATGCACTTGATAGTAGTGTGAAGACTAATAGAGATCCTGGTAAAGGTTGGCTACAGTGACTCTTTCACACTGAGGAAACTAGACACCACACTTATGATTGCATAGATCTAGCTGAAGTTACAGGGATGGTCAGCTACTGTATTTATAGGAATCCCCTAAGGTATAGATCCTATATGGAAAGGAAAGGGCACTGCAGATCAAGATCTACAAGTGCTACACCTCACATGAGGCAAAGGACAAAGTAGTCTGAAGGTAAGGTAAATGAAAAATGGGTGATGATGCCTGACATACTAGGAGGGATGATAAAACAATGAGGCCTCCATCAGGAGAGCTGAAGTAGTGGTACATCAACGGAGAGGTCATTGATAGAAGATCTGAATGAGATCAACAACCTAAAATGTCCCCAATACTGAGGTGGAAATAGGAACTCAGCTTTTGAGTATCAAGAGGAAAAATGATAGAGTCCGTCGCCTACTTTCCGCCCACTATTCCATCCATTCATCAGCCTGAGGCCAGGCCGGTTCTTCTTCCAACGGTGGATCCAACTTGTCAACATTGTACCCATTCCCCATCCATAATCAGCACATCATACAGAAACAGTCCTTCCTATATCCTAGGTAATCTCAATCAGAGATCATAACATTACCTCCGTCGTATGGCTGAAACCCTGATTCATGCCATAGATCTGTCCTCGTTCTCTGATCCTGGGGATCTGGGGCGATTTGGGCATCAGTGAGGACCGTATCCAGGAGAAGGGAGTTGGCAGTGGGGGCAGACGTAGGATCGGCAGTTCTTGATGGCATGATCAGTCCCCTTGCAGAGTCTGCAATGAAGGATGGGATAAGGCTGTTGAGGTGCCAGCTATCGGGCAGGGACTGGGGGATCAGTGATTCAATCCTGGAGGGGAAGTTGGTCAGGGAGGGGGAGTTGGTTGGTTTGCTCTGAGTCCGAAGGTTCCCCGGAAGAAGGTGTGGCAGAATGAGGATTCTTTCCACTAGGGCCATGGCACAGGAGTGGGGGGACCCAGTTAGGCATGATAATCGCATGAGTGAAATTCCCAGCACAAGCTCTGACGATGCTCCTATAATATCGTCCAGAGCGATATCCTCTGAGTCTAATAAACTGGGGCTGGTCCTGGAAGATCTTTTCGACGAAATTGATAAGGGGGATGGCTGGGAGGGAGCCGATGGTTCAGTCGAAGTTGAGGTGGTGGAGGGTGTCCAGGACATGTTTGATAGACTCTTCCAGGGCGTTGGTAGCATTGTTGGGAAAGTCGGGTGATGTGGCTGCCACATTGTGGACCATTGCAAGGCTTTGGTAGGAAAAGACGGTCATGAGAAGGGGGGAAGGAAACCGTAGATCATTGTGATTGAGGAGATGTTCGAGGGTGTCTGGAGTGTCAAGGAAGAGGGCATATAGTTGACGATGTTCTGAGATTGGGAGAGTGTCTATTATATAAATGTCTGAAATGGAGGAAAGGTAAACATTCATATTGACTGGGAAAGAAGAGGGGATAACAGAATTGTATAGAAAAGGGCGGCTAGCACAAAGGGGGTTAATGTGGGTTTGATCGGAGTACGCCACGATGAGATCACCAGGGGGAGGTATAATAAGGACAGTAAGTAATAGAACAGAAGAAGGCATGTTCTTCTTGGTGAATTTGACAGAAATGGGCATGTCTGCTGGGTACAAAGATAGAGAGGTGGGAGAATTGTTGCAGTTTCTTTTTCTTTTGTTTGTTTAGTTTATG
>JBBPJU010001096.1:0-14225 GCA_038088875.1 Austroboletus festivus
TATCTATAAAGAAGAAAGGAGATGCTTGAGGGGATTTGGATGGTTGGATTTTCCTGCTTTTAAGATATTCATCTATAAATTTTCAACAAGCTTTGGTTTGTTCTGGGTTTAATGGGTAATTCTTTGCCTTTTGTGGGGAAAAGGATGGCAGGAGGTCTATATGATGGTTGTAAATCCTCTTTGGTGGTAAAGTGGTGGTTGCTTCTTCAGAGAATACTTTCATGAATTGTTTGAATTTCACTGGGAGGACAATTTTCTTTTGTTCCTCTTTTCATGCTATATCTGTTGATATGGTATATTTGTTGATGTCTTCTTCCTCCAAATAATACTGTATAAGGACCTCCTCATTTGGTTCTTCAGCTAGATTTGTTGTAAGATACTTGATTAGGTATCTTTGTTCTTCTGGATTGAAACTTCTTTTTCCTCCTTTCAGCTCTCTTTTTATTCAATCAATTGCCAGGTTATATTTGATTAACCAGCTCATTTCTAAGATCATGTTGATTTTTCCACTTTTGATTATTAGGTAATCCCTGGTTTCCCTCCATCCTCCTATGGATGTGGTGAGAGTCGTTTTGTAGGTTATGTCTCCTTCTTTGTTAGTTATCCCATCCATGTTTATTGCTATTCATCAAATTTTTAATCTGGTGAGAGGAAGTCAGAGTTTTCAGGCTAGGGTTTCATTAAGAAAACAATTAGTTGCCCCACTGTTGATAAGGGCTTGGATTTCAGTGGTTCCTAGAAGTATTTGAATAGGGATTGTGATTGACTTTCATTCTACAGATTGTACATCCCAGGTCATAGGAGAGTGACACACTAATGGAGCTCTCCTGATCAAAAACCCTTTGCCTTTGCCACTTTCACCATCAGAGTTTCCATGCTTATTTTAGCAATAGTTTCTTCTTTCTCTCCTTGATAGATTGGATCTTCATAAACTTCTTTAAGGATTTTTATTACATCTTCTTCTTTGACATCTTTTTCTCTAAGAACCTTAATATAGTTGGTGATTGCCAAAGATGCGAGGGTGGTGTTGGAGATTTCCTTAGTTTGTTCCTTCTTTTGGAACTTATTGTTGTGGGAAGGTGTTCCTGGTTGTGGATGGTTTCTAGTTGAGCACCCTACTTTATGGCATATGAAGGGGCGATTTTCCTTTATATGTTTGACACAGTTAAATGAAGATAGTTTGATGACATCTACATCCATTGCATTTGGGTCTCATGCTTCTGCTTTGAATCAATTCCCTTTCAGGTCTCAAACTCTCTTGATCTGCCTCATTTGTTTATGACTGGCTTCAATCCAGTCTTTAAGGGTTTCTGGCTCCTTTATTCTGATAACCTTTTCTGCAATTAAGGGGTTAAGTTCCCTGATGAACCATTCCATCAGGGCTGTGTTGTCTGACATTTTTGCCTTTTCAGTGTAGAGCTAGAAGCCCAGCATATATTCCTGCAACCATTTTGTCATAGGAAAGGAGTCTTTGTTCTTCTGTTTAAGAGCAGCTAACTTCCTCTGGTGATCCAGATGGACTTCCTTGAATGAGAATGCTTCAAGAAATTTTTCCTTGAACATTTTCCAACTTTGAGTATCTGGAATAGTTCCTTCTTCTCACTGATTGTAGTATGCTTCTGAGAATGTCTTTCCTTGTCCTTTGCTCATCTTGTTCAAGGCAGTATTGATTTTATCCTGATCATAGGTGTAGATATTGTTATTCATGGAGAAGTAATTGCTCATGGTCATGATCCACCATGTGGCATCTTCTTCTTCTCTGAAGAAGTCTGTTGGCAGTCCAGCTTGTTTCTCACTCATTTTCATTCTGGACCTTGGGGGGAAATCAATGTTCAGAGTGAAATCTTCTACTACTGGTTGCGACATAGCTATATTAGGTGGGACAGGAGTTGGATTCCTGTCAGCTGCAGCAGTTTCTGTGTTAATGACTGGAGGTGCAGATAGGCTTTGAGATGGGTGATGATAGGTTTTGGCTGAATGGGGTTGGAGGTTTTGATGATGGCTAGTGTTACGATTTGTCCCTGGAGCATAGCTGAGTAGCATCTGGACTACTCTTTTTCCTTGACACCTTTGACCTACTTTTACTATTTCCTAGATGAGTCTACTTGCACTCTATGTGGATATGCTCTGTTTCTCCAACTCATCTAGTCCTTGGCATTTCTGCTTACTCAATTCCTCTCTGTCACAGACACTCCCTTTGATCCAACTACTTGATATATATTTGTCATGGATGAGTCATTTCTTATCTCTTATCTTGATTCAACCCTTGACCCTTTTGACTCATCCATTCCATTATTATCCTGGCTTGTCTGTTTTTCCTGCTTATCAGTAACTCAGCCTTTGATCTCAGATCATCTTCTATTTTTCTGGCTAAGTCAGTGCTTCTTTGATGTTCTACTATATTCTTGGACATTCTGATGACTCGTCATCCTGATTCATCATTAGTATCCTTTACCCTGTCTCCTTTCTTGTATTATACAGCCGCTTCCCCTGATCACTACATATAGTGGCTTTACCTGTATAGTAGATCCCCATCTTAGACCTCCCTTCATAATTCCCTATTACCTCCTAACTTTGGCCTCACTATCAGTCCTGTACTTTTCATACCTATAAATCTATTGCTTGTCATTCATCATCATCACCTGCCAGCCTCAGGCATCCACTCTGTCATTTCACTAAGAACTATCGCCCTTCAGCAATACTTTTCGGTTATCACCTCTCTCTCTCTGCCATCTTGCTGAAGTCCCTTCTACCCTGATTAGTGGTGATGTTCCTCAGTCCCACCTCTCTTTGTCACATCATCAATCCCTCATCCACTGATGGCCTCCTTTATACCAACCTTTTGCTGTCTAAGCCATTCTTTCACCAGTACTATGGCAGTACCCTCTGCCCTATCAGTCCTATGGAGATACCTATCACTTCTCTTTGATCCTTGGTGATGTCCTCTCATCCATTCATCCATCACCATCTCACCTCCATGTCTACCTCCAGAGCTTATCTTGCCCTCTCCTTCCTCTCTGTCTTCAATCTCAGTATAGGGACACAAGGGCTACACTTGGATCTACCTGGTTCAAGTGTAACAGCTAGAAGTAATAGAGCTTCCTCTGATTCAAAGTTTTCAAGACAAATCAGGGATGGGGATGTTTTGGTAGGAGTGGTCAATGTTTTGGTTCTCTTCTCCCTCTGAAGGAGGATCAGTGGCAGAGTAAATGTTGACAGATCTTCCCTAGTGGGGATTGAGGCCCACTAGACTCTTCTTGGTAGAATAAGGAGTGAACGAAGTTCAACTTGATCTTTTGTGATGCAATCTACAGATATAGATCTGAGACATAAAGAATCCCTAGCATTCTAGCTGTCACTCAGCAGTAGACAGGAGACTGGTAGGAGTCTGGTAAGGTTTGGTGAAGTCTTAACTGTGGCCCTCACTTAGGGATAGCAGAGGAACCAAATACCACATAGATTAAATGTAGATCTAGTTAAGGTTCTACTGTACAAGGCAGTCATATTTATAGTGATAGGAGAGTACTGCCACAACCATAAGAAGTGGTTATGGGTAAGGGGAAGGACTGTCCATAGGGCAAAGGATACTAGAGATAAGCATAGGTGAAGGAAAGTAAGATTGTACAGATGTAGAAGATATGATTGAGAATAGAAAGTAGTCCATGGATAAGAAGAAGAGAAAAGATAAGGGTCATTCATACCAATAAGGTGGGTATGGATGCAATCACATCCATGTGGGATCGGTGGGCCACTCCAGTGGGGGCATAGTCTCTTCCAGTGGCACAGGTGGTGCTTGAATGTCCCACCACCCAGGTACTAGATCTCCAATGGGTTTCTCTCCCCATGTTGCTCCTTGGGCTTCTCCCACCCAGAACTGATGTTGTCCGTCTACTGTCCCTCCATAGGTGGCTGTGCTAATGTTGGCATTGAGCCATGGTCTATTCCCTTCTGAAGGGAAAGGGGTTGTCCTCCTTAGGTAGTCTACATGATGCATGACACACAGGAATATAGTATAGCAAGATCTCTCTTCATAGTGTTACTCTGACTTTGTCACTCCAGCAATTCTGGCAATTTCATTTCTTCCACTTCATATCTGAATGCCTCTTCACCACCCCCTTTGCCATCTCCTTTGTGACCAAGTATGCTATGTTCACCTATCTCAACCTCATCAGTCCCTTTGCATTCCAGCACACCTCCTTCATTATTGCCACCTCTGCTGCCATCTCCAACTACTTACACACAAACTCCAGATGTTCTTATCTCTATGACCACCAGAAACTGCAAGTGCAATCACAGCCACAAGCAGAAGCATTAAGACAACTCACTCAAGTCAATATGCATAGCAAGAACTTCAAATGCAGTTGAGTGGAAGTATCAGATTCTACTAAACCCTGCCCTTAGTAGAATGATCTCCAACTTACTCCAGTTCGCCTCCAGCAGCACCTCCATGCATGCATTTATATATATCACTTATTTATTCTTCTCCAATCAAACATCATCCAGACATTATCAGACATTATTTATCTTTATTCCCTTTATATTATTTGCCTGGCAGAGTTGATTCAGGATATGCACTCATATCTCCACCCTTTAAATATGCTTACTTTTCACTTCTAGCCTTTTCTCACACCTCAAACAAGCACAGAAAAGACCACTTAACATACCTGGTACATAAGTTCAAACAGATTGTGCCTAGACACCAACCTAAATACATATCACAAATATGAATCATATTATGCATCCATATTTGGATTTAGTTGTTAAACATGGTCTTGTTAACAATTGTAGAATAATATAAATGTACATAGGCAGATTACAACAATGACTGTGTCATGGAGATGGGGACAAAACATATTCTTAAAATAGAGTAAGATTTGATGGCATCACAAATCAATTACATATTAGTGCATATGATTGACCAATAAAGCATACACTAAATTCTCTCTCAGATCCATTGCTCAAAGTTGAACAAGATAATAACACATGTTTATTTACAAATTTTGACTTTGTAGCAAATTGGGTGAATCCACTTAGTTAACAACATTTTGAGCATTTGTTACAAATAAATATAAGTGGGGTATGGAGTGGCCACTTAGAGGGCAAGTATTGTAAACTACAAGGCTGGTTAGTAGCCATGTAATGACATCAAAATGATACAAAGTGTGCATGATCAATCTGGCCCTCTTGCCTCCTTTCCCATCTCTTTCCCTGCCACCATGGTTCTGTGCTTCTGTGCTATCTGTGGTGACAAGGGCAAGGCAGTCTCCAAAAGCAAGAAATGAAATCATAAGCAAAATGATTGTTTGCATTTTGCTGAGCAGGCTGAGGTGCATAACTGATCATATCTATTTCCACACTGCAAAATAATCACCAAAAAAGATCAGTAATATGACACCAAGTGTTCTGTGGATAAATGACACACCTACACCAGAGGTGAGGTTTATGTGTGGTGCCTTTGGGCAGGACATAATGATTCTATAGTCATCTCCTATGGAAGAAATTGAGTGTGAAATCTTCAGGATGACACTACAGGAAGGAGAATGTGTGTCAAAGGTGAGTAATGTGAATTTCTACTAAAGCATGGATAATAAATTGCATAGTTACCCATCGAAGAAACCCAACAGAGGACTTCACAAGATGGAGGTTTGGGAATGGATCAAGAACCTATTGCAATATCCAAGGTCCCACTTAACTGTAATGTACAAGCTTTTCTGACACTTGTGCTCATTGACCATGAGCTGCATGCACGAGCAAAGGAAACTTTCAAAGAGGTGGATAATCTAGATATGCCAGGAGCACAAGAGAGAACCAGGTGGGCATTGGAGAAGGATGAACATTGGCTGATGGAGAAAAAGCAAATTATTACTTACTTCGACATGGAAGGGGATGAAGCCAGTGAAATGCTGTGCACCAAAATAGCAGACAAAATACAGCAGGTGCATATGGCAGTGAGTAACATAAAAAAGACTCTAGTAGCTAGAAGTCCAGAGGAAATGTCACAAAGAGAAAATGAATCAAAGGTTGTTAACACTGGTATGTGAGCATGTCATATACAAAACTCCAGCTCATGATATGATTACAGGAAAATGGCCTTATGAAGGTTTTTGCAAGGCTAACCCTCCATGCTCTTGCCTATGCTCATTGCTGTGATTCTGAGCATCTTTTGTCACCTCACAAAGCCATGGTGCAATGCAGTGCTTCGACTCTTGGATCTGCTGACAAGTGTTCACCAATCTGGAGGATCTTCAGACAATGAACAGCTCCCAAAGGATATACACACCATCCAAAAGAAATTGAACCTCGAACCATTGACACACACTCATGCTACATGCATCTGGTGCTCCTGTACATATGCCCCAATTGAGCAGGGAAAACAAACAACATATCCAGAGCATTGTTTATTCAAGAGATACCAAGGTAGCAAGCCTTGCAGGCAGCTCCTGATCAAATCATGCCAGGTGAATGGGAGGAAAGTCAAGGCCCCAGTCAAGCTGTTCATTGTTCAAGATTACACAGATTTTCTGGTGGGGTTGCTCAGCTGCCCTGGCATGGAGGTAGCCATAGAATGTGGAACTCATCTAAATGACAAGCATCAGCTATGGGACATCAAGGATGGAACCATACTCACTGAGATTAGAGGCCCAGATGGAAATCCATTCATGGATGGGTTGAAGAGAGGTGACCTAAGACTGTCATGGAGTCTTTCTGTCAATTGGTTCAATTCACAAAACAAAGTTTCTGGGAAGAGAAAATCAGTGGAATTGATTGCCATGGCTCTTCTAAACCTTCTGCCAAGTCTCCACTACAAGGCAGAAAATCTTTATGTGGTCAGGGTAATCCCAGGCCCCAGAGAACCCTCTCTCAAAGAAATCAATTATTTCCTTCAACCACTTGTCGATTTCTTCCTGCCAGCATGGAAATATGGCATATGGCTTACCAGAACTGCATCTCACCTGGCAGGTCACCTCATATGATCAGTGATTGTGCTCACTGTCAGTGACCTATCGGCTGCACAGAAGATAGGTGGTTTTGCAGCCCCCACAGCAGAGAATATGTGTTATCTATGTTGGTTGCAAAAGTCAGAAATCAGTCATTTTGATTGGAAAAGTTGGAGATGTTGTACTTATGAGGAGCACTTGGAGGCCACCACTTGTTGGAGAGACACAAAGAGCAAGACTAAGAGGAGCAACTTGTTCAAGAAGACTGAGGCATGATGGTCAGAACTCCTTTGCTTGCCATACTGGGATCCCACCCATTTCTTGGTTGTCAATGGAATGCACAACTTATTTCTTGGTCTAATGCAGTTCCACTTCAGGGATCTTATTGTTATCAATAAGCTAGTGAATCAAGAAGCAAGGAAAATTACAAACCCATCAGAGGATCCTCCTGACCCCAAGGAAGTTGAGAAAGGAAGGTGTATTCTTCAAAAGAAATCATCGAGCTTGAGCACCTTGCATCACTTGCATATGAATGAGGAACATGGGGCACTCGAAATGCTTGACCCCTCAAAGAAGAAATCTATGAAAAAAAATTTGATTGAAGTGTGTTGCGGAACGCGGGACGTGAAGCCCGAGATGCTCAGCGATTAGCTGATCGAATGCCCCGATCTGTGGTCCGTACCGTAGGCACACAGCAAAGACGGATAGGCGGGCAGCAGCAGCCTCATGGTATAAGATGAGACAGTAGTTCAGGGTCTGCCTGAATAGAACTCTCTCGAGTAAAGGAGGATCGTCCACCTTTACAAGGTACAGCCTAGTTCTTCATGTAAAGTTGCATAGAATTTAGCTGGAGAGCTACATATGGTACAAGGGCGCTTATATATGTAACTACTGGAGATGGGAAGATATTCCCATTCGGAATTGGAAGTCTGAATGGGGAATAGGCCCAAGCCCATTAGGAATTGGGGAATGGAAAGTGTCCATTAGAGAATAACCTTTAATATAACCCGCACTGCCTATGGACAGAAAGGGAAGGGCAGTGTGAGGAACCTCTCCTCGTTGAGGAGAAGGTTCAAACCTTGTCTCTAAGGTGGATACATTAGCTCAGCGGAATAAGGGAAGGGGTAACACAGCCTCAGGTTGCTGTGTGGAGAAGGTATGGGTGAGGCGGTGACTTGCCGTAACAGAGAGGGAACACGTGTATCCTAGTCGAGAAAGGTAGGAGCCCGTTGGGGATGGGGAGAACTCTAAGGTAAAAGAGGGAAAATGAATAAAGGGGAAAAACAGGGAGAGACCTCCCTCATAGGAAGGGGAATGGGCATTCTGCCTGGAGGAGGAACTCCGTGAGCTCCTCGGCATCCCAAGTGAACCACTCGGGGTTTCCTGGGGGAACATTCTCCTGGTTCTCTGGTAAGGGAGGAGAGGTGTTCCATATCTCCAGTGACTCACCCCACGCTAACCCACTGGAGAAGTCATCCTCCACGTCCATTGGCTGCTCTGCTGTGGAAAAAGAAAAAGACAGCATGTCCAACTCATCGGGGTAGGGAGTTGGAGGCCTCACCCATCATTCCATAACAAAGTGTTGCTGGTAATTTACAGCTTTGCTAACCAACATACTCATTCTGACTCTCAGGATGAATAGGCAAATTGTCTGCAGCAATCTGAATGCATCCCCATGGAGGTTGATGAGATGCAGATTCTCCACCTCGAGGATAGCAATGTCATACTGGATGATGGATTTGTTGAAGGCTACATAACCAATCAGCCAGAATGCAAACAAGAGACAGCTAGATTATTCGAACCATTAACCAATGCAGAAATCAGTAAAATTCAAGAATGCCTATATACTATAATAAGGCCAACATGGCATCAAGGGCTGCCTATGAACCTAGGTGAGGCAGAGCATGGCAAGCTGAAGGCTGAGCAATGGCACTCTGGTATCAAATTTGATTTACTGGTCATCTTGCTTAAATTGTGGGGAAATGGGAAAGGAAATCAGCAAGATGAGTGGAGGAAAAAATTGGCACACAGTACTATGCTTTTGGCCATGGCAATCCGATGGGGAACCTCCCATGTTGTATCTGATTATCATGCATATCAGTACAAGACCCATATCACAGCGTACCTTTCCTCCGTCAATAAGATTTTTCCAGAACTCAAATGGCAACCAAATCACCATGCTGCACTTCACATCAATGAATTCCTCCGAAGGTATGGCCCAATGCATGGATGGTGGATGTTTCCATTCGAATAAATAATTGGAGTACTTCAGAAGACCAACACTAGTCACTGGGTTGGTGGTAAGTAGCCTAGTACATAAGTTGTGATCAACTATTCATATGAACAACAGGAGAGCTAGAACATACTATGCTAATGGCATTTTGTGCTGCTGCAAAAGCAAAAGCTCTCTTCCAAGCTCCAGATGCTGTGCCAACAGTCAAACATGCAGCAGCAATCCTAAATCAATGCAGGGGTATAGGTATCGGCATGTCATCTGAGAGTGATGTCAAGTTTTTTAGCAATGGAGCCAACTTACCTAGTTTGGAGGAATGCAACACCATGAAAATCTCGCTATCTTCGGACATTTTCAAGACCATAATGGCTAGGTTCAATTCTAACCCCAACATCAGTATCAAGGCATATAAATGCAGCCATTTAGAGGGCATGCAGTACACTACACATGTGACTTCTCATGCCAACTCCCACATTCTCTTCAAGGATGGACAAAGTTTAGTTCTGGCAGTCATAGATGGGATTTATTCTGTGACCTTGATGGGAGGTGATCAGCAATCTATCCTCATCATTCACAGATACTTACCAATAGCAGATAAAACCAGGGATCCTTTCCACAACTATGGGGATTTTGAAGCAAGGCTATGGAAGAATGAGTGTGCAAAACTGCAAGAAATTGTCCCTCTAGCAAGAGGGGAAATTTGCCATGTGATAAGCCTACCATGGGATAATACAACACTAGTGATCAAGCCTTTGGACTGGATAAGTCGATAGAATTTACAGAGGAAATGCTAACCTACACTAAGAATCTAGGTGATACACACGAACAGTTGAGGAATGGGAGTCCACAATTTCCTTAATCTTTGTAACTTTGTAATATATGCTAAGATTGTTTATATATAAATCATTGCTGACTTCATATCCAAGTAATAACTACATTTGAGCTGTGAGCATTTAACTTGTACAGCTGTTTAAGTTCCTGAGCAACTCGCATTCAATCTGGTCTTGTCAATCCAACAGTTTTGACATCTGGGAAAGCTTTCAGCCAGGCAGTGCAAGGTGTCTACAGATCTTTAGTAAAATGTGGGGGCTACAAAGGGCTTTGACTTACCAGAAGTTCATCATTACTGCTGGTAGATACTCTGTTCACATGAGTAATAGTCAACTTCTGAACACTGTGGGAGATACACTGCTCTTTGCTGGGAATGGTTAGGGTACTTTCAGGGAATGGAAGTTTACAAAGCCAGCTAGGCAGCAAGATCTGGAGTGTTGATGCATTGTAGAATACCTGGGTACAACTAAGAACCATTGAAATCTAATGGTGATTGGAAGGAATGTTGATGAGGGAAAGGGAAACAGACTTCACCATCCCTACCACATGAAGGGACTTTCCTAGGGCCCCAACATAAGTGAGGGGGCCACCAATATGATACAGAGCAGGAAAATTGACTGTACAATACTGGCTGAGATATTGACCCTCCCTCTCATTGTCAGAGACAATGTCAATGAATTTCATGCATGGATGGGACTGTAGAAATTGGAGGAGTGCACAGATGGGGCATTTGGAATCAACTTCAAGTTGCTTTAGACTCAGAAGATATAGGGTGTTTAAAAGCTTCCTCCATGCCAAAGCATCTAGCCCAGTGTGATAAAGGGAAAGGCTTTTGAGAATGGGGGAATGCTGAAGTATTTGAAGAGTAGTGGGTAACATGGCAGGGGAAAAGATGGCTGGAGAATCTACTGAAAATGACTTGAGTTTTGTAGGCATTGAGCAGGAGAGCTTAGGAAAGACAATGGGCAATTTAGTTTGAACAGTTGACAGATTGAAATAAAGGATGTCCTGACATCCAGACCTAAAGATAGTCCTCAAAAGAGTGGACATCTTGTTCATTGACAAGCATCCATCGCAGGATAAAGTAATTGATGATTTTTTCGCCATTTGGGGAGCCTCCATGAACATGGTTAATGCAAACAAATGGAAGTTGTTCTGAATGGGAAAATAAAAGCAGCTGAGGGTGTTGAATTCAGTGAGATAGCTCCAAATGAGAAGTGCATTGTATTGTGTAGTGTTCACAATAAAGAGATTGAAGGATATTCTTTTGGTTTCCAAGTGGTGGATAGATAGGAACTGGGGACTGGCTATTTTTCTTAGTAGAATACATACATTAACACACATCTTTAGATCCTTGGTGCTGAGATATTTGATGACCATGTGGAGCAGTTCAATAAGAAGGATGAAGAGTGAAGGGGTAATCTAAGAGAAGTCAGAATAATAAGGCCAAGAGCAACATAAACAATTTACCTTCATGATCTTGCGAGCTGATTCATCTGCTTCAAACTGAGGGTGCTTGTAAGGTAGATTTCCAGCGATACTGTCCACTCTATTCCATTTATGTGGATTGCCAAGGAAAGTCATGGAGAGTATATCAATGAGAGGAAATGACATATCACTGAGAGGGGTCACAGAAGAGGGAAGATGGATGTTGGCCTGTTATTCAAAACAAGGATGCTTGCAAGGTAAATCTCCAGGGAGATCATCTGGTCTGTTCTGTTTGAGTGGAAATGATGAATTGCCAAGGGGAGTAGATTGGTTATTGGTTGAAGGTTTCTGAAAATCGAAAAATTAGTCTGGACAAGTCTTTGTGTCATGGACTCACTAGAGGATGCATATTAGGATAGTCATCCTTTTTTTCATTCTTTTGTTTCTAGGAAAGAAAGGTTAGCCTGGATAACTCATTTTGCACCACAGATACTCACTAGTCTAGGATTCAGAAATGGATGTCCACAACTGCCAGATTGGCCCATTGGAGGATAATACTATGAAGGCATGGGCAATAAGATAAAATGGTGAGATGGCGAGAACTATCTAACTGTCTGAAGGCTAGAGATAAATTGCAGGGTTAGTTAAATACTGCGATGCTGGGACATAATAATATACACCTTTTAATGGAACATGATTATATTCACCTTGAACCAGCCATCTTTATTATTACCTTCATCATCTTCACTTATTGTTAGGGTTTAAATCTGATCTATCGAAAGTCCTGAGACCACATACTGACATAACTTGCACTATGATGATGTATCTAACCATCACTTCCCTATTATCAGGATTAACAATACTTGCATCAGTTAGTTTAATTTTTTTTTACTTCCTGCTTTTTGCAGCTATATTACAATGTAACTGCAGTACTACTACGTACTACTATACAATTGAGCAAGCATGATAGAGAAAGTGGAAAAGAATAATGTGTGAATTGGCTGGGACTAAATAGTAAACAGCAAGAGTGAGCACATGATTAATTCATTGTTCAACTTCACTTACTGAACACATATACTGTAACTGTTGTAGTCATAAGTAGTCATTGTAGTTGTAAGTACCCCAGAATGACAACAGAATTTTATTACAATTACTTTTTTGATGATCTGTAAAAGTGGAATAGTAATGGATTCTTATTGTAAAGCCCAGTGAAGCCCCAAACAGAAGAGTCCAGTAGGTTGTAGTGACAATATCTTATTATAAAGCCAAGTAAAGCCCCAAACAGGAGGATCCAGTAGGGTATATCACCATATGGCTTCCACTGAGCTCCCCACAATCATGCCCAAAGTCCTATCACACTGGAAATATCACTGCTATTTCCCTCCCCTTATATGTCATTGCATCTTCTCTCCGGAGTGCCCTGTACCATCACCTCCCCTTACTCAACATAGGATTTTTGCCCAAGATAACATGCAGGGTGAAGAAAGTGTAGACACCATTGCTCAAAGTGCATTGTTGACCCTAAAGTCCTTGATAATGAAGCCTTGAGGAGAAGTGTCTCATATTAATAGAGGGGGCTATAACCTGCAAGATAAACTCGGATGGTCATCTGCTGAGTATAATGAGATCTGTGTGAGTATACTAATATTTGGAGTTTTTATCCTCATAAGCAACAGACCTTTGTTACTCAATTGGCTCATGAGCATCTGGATGTTAAAAAGCCCTGGAGTAGGCAAACACTACAGAATCTGGATGTTGTCTTCCAAAAGATGGTATACATGCCTCCAACAGCTCATATGGGTCAACTGACTCAATGTCCAGTTGAAGAAAAGGTACCCTTGACTCCTGGAGTATGAAGGCAACTGGGTTGTATCTGATTTCCTGTGCATCTTCTTGAAGAATACTAGTAGGGGTAGTTCAGAGTAGTACTTTGGCAGTGATGACAAACAAATACATATATTCAATAATGAAGGACAGAATAGGATAGTAAGATCACCATAAGTTATGATTGCTGTTCTACCATTATTACCTCACACCGTTCCAAATGGTTTTGCTTGAGAGAGCTATTCTCTGGAACTCTAACAACAAGAGTTTGGTCCTTCTTTGTTACCTTCACAACCTCCAATATCATCCCTACCTCATTCCCTTTAAGGACCATATATAGCATTCCCTTCTTGTTAGGCAGTACAGGCTTCAAGAAAGACTCAAGTATCTGCTCATGCTTCATTGCTACCCCCTTCATATGTGCTGTCATGAATACAGCAATGTTGCCTGGCTTCACAGGTTCAGTTGTGGGGGTCAAAAAAGGGCTAGGAGCTTCTGTTCGCACCCACCAGTCAATATATAGCACATTCCACCCTGATTTGATCTTGAAGACAGCATGGTGGGTCTGCAGAGTATAGGCTACTGCAGGGTGTCAAAGAAACTCAAAATCTAGACTGAGTAATCAGGCACAGTAGATCAGATAAGCAATGTACTGTACTGATCAGTCACTCTGACCTTGGTGTAGTGAGCATGTCAATATGATCACTTGCATTGACCTTCCAAGGATCAACTGGAGTGAGTTCTGCTTCACCAGGTGGTTTGGGTGAACTTTGAGGTCTGGGCAAACTTGGAGAAGTACAGTGACTTCCAAAACCGTTGCAATGCCTAACCCTAACACAGTGCACGAAGCGCACTGCAAACAGGGGTGAGAATCATGCTTAGTCATAGTGAGATAAATTAAAGTAGATACTCTTGGCTACAATATTGCCCCCTAAGTCATGTGATTTCGCTTACTTATTGTTAAGATATGG
>JBBPJU010001097.1:0-14220 GCA_038088875.1 Austroboletus festivus
GGGCGAAGCACTTGCTGCATTGGTACATGTTTGGAACAGGTGTCCCACAGCTGCCTTGGATCGATCAACTCCCTATGAACTGTGGCATGGACGAAAACCGGATGTTTCGCACATTAGAGTCTGGGGATGCACTGCCTATGTGCACTTGCAAAAGGATAAAAGAGCTGCGCTTCAGCCTCACAATGAAAAGTGTGTGTTTATTGGTTATCCTACTGGTTATAAAGGCTGGAAATTCTACAATCCCACAACAAAGCGCACAATCATTTCAGAACGCGCTGATTTTGATGAAAGACCCACACTAAAGCAACAGAACCTCACAGTTCCAAACCCATCCAGCTCATACACTCCACCACAGTTATCTACCTCTGAGGATGATGAAGACGACGCCACAAACGTTCCAGAGATGCTGCCACCTCAGGGGGAGCAAGATCCTGATGAGGATGAGGAGCCAGCAATTCCTTCACTTCCTGAGACGCCTCCAGCCCAAATTGCAGCACTTCCACAAAGTCCAGTCGGAATTGGAGCTCGATTGCCACCTAGGAATAGGCAACCACCCAGGGAATGGTGGAAACTCAGCCCAGCGCAACTTGGACCATATAGAGATGACACAGAGTCAGATGATGATGTTGTCTCTGATAGTGAAGAAGGAGACTTTGCCCAGTGTTTAGCTGTGAACTCGGCTCACCCAAAGTCATTTGCAAATGCCATGCGACGCCTTGATGCCCAAAAGTGGAGAGAAGCTGCCCAAGTCGAACTGGATGCTCACAAGTCAAATGGAACCTGGATTCTAGTACCTCGACCAAAGGATAAACCAGTAATTGGGTCCAGATGGGTCTTTACACAGAAATATCGCGCTGATGGCTCATTTGAACGTCATAAAGATCGTCTAGTAGCCCAAGGCTTTGCCCAGCGCCCAGAATTCAAGTATCTTGAAGTTTTCGCTCCTACTGTGCGCTTGCCCACCTTGCGCATCATTTTGGCCTTAGCTGCGCATGAAGACCTCCATTTATGGTCTGTTGATATCTCTAATGCCTATTTAAATGGTGAGATGGACTGTGATGTCTATATGGAACAGCCAGAAGGATTTGCAGTCAGAAATGCAAAGGAACTGGTCTGTCTGCTGAAGAAGTCACTATATGGCACAAAACAAGGTGGAAATCAATGGAATCGCAAAATGCGCACTACTCTGGAGTCTCTTGGATTTAAACAGACTTACTCCGATGCTGCAGTCTATATCTTCGTTCGAGGTGATGTCAGGATCATTCTGCCAGTGTTTGTGGACGATATGACCTTTGCATCCAATTCTTTGCCGGCCATCAAGCAAGCAATTGCTGATTTGAACAAGCACTTCAAACTTTGAGACTTGGGGCCCACCACTGAGCTATTAGGCATTAAAATCACTCGAAATCGTTCAAAGCGCTCACTCTCTATCTCTCAGCCTCAATACTGCACTGAAATGCTTTCTCGCTATGGCATGGCTGATTGCAAGCCAGTTTCCACTCCCATGACTCCTGGATTATGTCTATCTCGTGACCAAAGCCCCAGAACTGCAGAGGAGCGCTCTTTTATGCGCACAGTCGACTATGGTAGTGCTATTGGCTCTTTGCAGTACTTGTGTTGCACAACTCGCCCAGATATTGCTTTTACAGTGGGTCAACTTGCTTCCTTCACTACTAATCCAGGTGTTGCCCACTGGAATGCCATTATACACCTTATGCGATACATTAAGGGCACCATATCATATTCTATCACCTACTCTCCAGATCCTACTGCCTCTGAAATATTCTCGACATACTCAGATGCCAACTATGGCGCTTGCAAGGATTCTGGGCGGTCTACTGGTGCTTTTGTTGTAAAAGATAGGTACTGGTGCTGTTTCCTGGATGTCAAAGCGACAATCTGTGGTCGCCTTATCCACCACTGAAGCGGAATACATGGCTGCCTGTGAGGCAGGGAAAGAAATCATCTGGATGCGAAAAATGCTACAGGAGCTAGTCCTTCCTCTAAATTCGTCGTCCTGCCTTCATATTGACAATCAGTCCGCTACCCAAGTAGCCAAACATCCAGAACACCATGGCAGGATGAAACAATTGGATCTCTCATTGTTCTGGCTTCGAGATATGGTCGATTCTGGGGCTATTACAA
This sequence comes from Austroboletus festivus, assembly GCA_038088875.1. Lineage (NCBI taxonomy): Eukaryota > Fungi > Basidiomycota > Agaricomycetes > Boletales > Boletaceae > Austroboletus > Austroboletus festivus. The sequence continues at coordinate 2,146 of JBBPJU010001097.1, forward strand.
CCACTTATGTGCCAACTGACAGCATGCCTGCTGATTTGCTCACAAAGGCATTGCCTCGAGTCAAAGTTGAGAAGTTCTGTGATATGCTAGGATTGGGCGCATCCAGGGGGAGTTAGTAGTGCAGAGAGATGCACAATCAATGGGGAGTGTTAAAGTTTGGTGATTGAGCACTCTCTGGTGATTGGTTGGGCTTATAGCACTTGTTGATGTTTGATGATGTTTTGGCTCTCTTAAACATATATAAGTCGGAGTCCAATGTCTCTTTTCTTCAGTCTTTGACATTGGACTCAAGGTATGTACTGTACAACACTACTAATAGACAAGTCTTTGACATTGGACTCAAGCTGTGTGTAACCAGCACTTTAACAGGAAAGCGTTCTTATCGCCTTCTACAGGCCCATTCCCCTTCCCATTCATTAACAACCTCAATGGACACTGTCGAGCGCGCTGGAAATGCTACCTTCCGCTCCTGTGATCCTTCAGACCCTCTCTCACCTCTCCAGAGCGATGCAGACTTTGACTGGAATGCAGATACTGGAGCTACCTCTCACATGACTCCTCATCGCCACTGGATGCGTAACTATAAGCCTAAACGAATCCCAATTAAATTAGCTGACAATACAGTGGTCTATTCTGCTGGAGTTGGCTCTGTGGTCTTCCACCCCACTATTGATGGAAAGAAGACTCTACCAGTTGAATTCAGCAATGTCTTCTATGTCCCTGAGCTATGAAATAACCTCCTAGCGCGGTCCTCTACCTCACTCGACACTCTGGCTTCACTGTTGGGAATACTTCCTCTGAAATGGCCTTTTATTTCAGTGATGGACCCACACTCTTTGTTGCTCCCATAAATAGTCACAATGCTGCTTTCCTAGATGGAACTACTGAACCCATTACCGAATATGCATGCCCAGCAACGACTCTACCACTCGACTTAGCCCTCTGGCATCGCAGACTTGCTCAATATAATCTGGCAGACAATAAAGCGCTGAATGAGCGCAATATGGTCACTGGTATGAAGCTAGACTCCAAAGCTACACCTGACCCCATATGTGAACCATGCCTAGCGGGCAAGATGCACGCAAATCCATTCCCTAGCAGCTCCTAGCTCGCCTCCCGGCCTCTGGAACTCGTCCACTCTGATGTACACTCCGTTCCCTATCCCTCTTTCTCTGGATATCGCTATTGGGTTTCATTCATTGATGACTACCAAAGATTTCGCTTTGTGCTACCTATGAAGGCCAAATCCGACGTTTTCGACGCTTTTAAACAGTTTAAGGCATTTGCAGAGAACTAGAGTGAAAGGAGGATCATAACCCTTCGAGATGACAAGGGGGGCGAGTATATGAGCAATGATATGCTCAAATTCACTCAGGAATGTGGCATAGAGCGCCAACACACTGTCAGGGCGCGCCCTCAGCAAAATGGAGTCGTTGAAAGAGCAAATCGTGTCCTTTCTGAGCGCATTACAGCGATGTTAGAGGAATCAAGGCTATCTACTTCATTCTGGGGCGAAGCTCTAGCTTCCTTGGTCCATGTCTGGAACAGATGCCCACAGCTGCCTTGGATCGATCAACTCCCTATGAACTGTGTCATGGACGAAAACCGGACATTTCACACCTTAGAGTCTGGGGATGCACTGCCTATGTGCACTTGCAAAAGGACAAATAAGTTGTACTTCAGCCTCACTATGAAAAGTGTGTCTTTATTGGTTATTCTACTGGTTATAAGAGCTGGAAATTTTACAACCCCACTACAAAGCGCACTTTTATTTCAGAACGCGCTGATTTCGATGAAAGACCCACACTGAAGCAACAGATTGTTCCTAGTCGAAATCCTACTACTCCACCCACTCCATACACCCCACCACTTTTGTCTACCAATGAGGAAGATGAAGATGATGCTACAGACACTCCGGAGATGCTGCTACCTCAGGGGGAGGAAGATTCTGATACTGATGAGGAGCCAGCACCTCCTCCACTTCCTCAGACGCCCGCAGCAGACTTTCCACCGCTTCCACTAAGTCCAGTCGGAATTGGAGCTCGCTTGCCACCTAGAAATATACAACCAGCAAGGGAATGGTGGAAACTTAGCCCAGCGCAACTTGAACCCTATAGAAATGATACAGAGTCAGATGATGATGTTGTCTCTGTTAGTGAAGAGGGAGACTTTGCCCAGTGTTTAGCTGTGAACTCGGCTCACCCAAAGTCATTTGCCGATGCCAGGCGACGCCTTGCTGCTCCAAAGTGGAGAGAAGCTGCCCAAGTCGAACTAGATGCTCACAAGTCAAATGGAACAGGGATTCTAGTGCCTCGACCCAAGGATAAACCAGTAATTGGGTCTAGATAGGTTTTTACACAGAAATACCGTGCTGATGCCTCATTTGAACGTTATAAAGGTTGTCTAGTAGCCCAAGGTTTTGCTCAGCCCCCACGATTTGAGTATCTTGAAGTTTTTGCTCCTACTGTGCGCTTGCCCACTTTGCGCATCATTTTGGCCTTAGCTGAGCTTGAGGACCTCCATTTGTGATCTGTTGACATCTCTAATGCCTACCTCAATGGGGAGATGGACTGTGATGTATAACATAGAACAACCAGAAGGCCATTTGTTACGTTTGGAGATTGAGCAATCTCTGGTGATTGGTTGCGCTTATAGCGCTTGTTGATGTTTGATGATGTTTTGGCTCTCTTCTACATATATAAGTCGGAGTCCAATGTCTCTTTTCTTTAGTCTTTGACATTGGACTCAAGGTATGTATAGTACTACACTACCAATTGACTAGTCTTTGACATTGGACTCAAGCTGTGTGTAACCAGCACTTTAACAAGATTTGTGGTCGGAAATGCAAAGGAACTGGTCTGCCTGCTGAAGAAGTCACTATATGGGACCAAACAAGCTGGAAATCGATGGAATCACAAAATTCGCAGTATTCTGGAGTCTCTTGGATTTAAACAGAGTTATTCCGATGCTGCAATCCATATCTTCGTTCGAGGTGATGTGAGGATCATTCTGCCAGTGTTTTTGGACGATATGACCTTTGCATCCAAGTCTTTGCCAGCGATCAAGCAAGCAATTGCTGATTTGAACAAGCACTTCAAACTTTGAGACTTGAGGCCCACCACTGAGCTATTAGGCATTAAAATCACTCAAAATCGCTCCAGTCACTCCCTCTCAATCTCTCAGCCTCAATACTGCGCTGAAATGCTTTCTTGCTATGGTATGGCTGATTGCAAGCCTGTTACCACTCCCATGACTCCAGGATTATGTCTATCTCGTGACCAAAGCGCTAGAACTGCAGAGGAGCGCTCTTTTATGCACACAGTCGAATATGGTGGTGCTGTTTGCTCTTTGCAGTTCTTGTGTTGCACAACTCGCCCAGATATTGCTTTTACAGTGGGTCAACTTGCTTCCTTCACTACTAATCCAGGTGTTGCCCACTGGAATGCCATTATACACCTAATGCGATACATCAAGTGCACCATATCATATTCTATCACCTACTCTCCAGATCCTACTGCCTCTGAAATATTCTTGACATACTCTGATGCCAACTATGACGCTTGCAAGGATTCTGGGCGGTCTACTGGTGCTTTTGTTGTAAAAGATAGGTACTGGTGCTGTTTCCTGGATGTCAAAGCGACAATCTGTGGTCGCCTTATCAACTACTGAAGCGGAGTACATGGCCGCCTTGTGAAGCAGGGAAGGAAATCATCTGGATGCGAAAAATGCTACAGGAGCTAGGCTTTCATCTTAATTCATCTTCCAGCCTTCATATTGACAATCAGTCTGCCATCCAAGTGTCCAAACACCCAGAAAACCATGGAAGGATGAAGCAACTTGATCTGTCCTGGTTCTGGCTTCGAGATATGGTTGATTCTGGTGCTATTACGCCCTCTTATGTGCCAACTGACAGCATGCCTGCTGATTTGCTCACAAAGGCATTGCCTCGAGTCAAAGTTGAGAAGTTCTGTGATATGCTAGGATTGGGCGCATTCAGGGGGAGTTAGTAGTGCAGAGAGATGCACAATCAAGGGGGAGTGTTAAGTTTGGTGATTGAGCTCTCTCTGGTGATTGGTTGCGCTTACAGCGCTTGTTGATGTTTGATGATGTTTTGGCTGTCTTCTACATATATAAGTGGGCATCCAATGTCTCTTTTCTTCAGTCTTTGACATTGGACTCAAGGTATGTACAGTACAACACTACCAATACACTAGTCTTTGACATTGGACTCAAGCTGTGTGTAACCAGCACTTTAACAGTTATTGCTCAGGTTTCTTTTTTATAGTTTGGTCTTTCACTTATTCATATGCTATTCCAAAGTTCCTTGGCTTTAGGATATGACCCTTATTGTTACAGAACGATGGACACAGCCGCCTATGCCATTCCCAGAATAGTTGGACAGGCCTCACTTAGCCTGTATGCAGGAGATGAATGACCCACTATGGGATGCCCCACATTTTTCCTCTGAATCGCAACTAAGGGGGAACATTTACCAATATATGTAGGAGAGAAGAGAACTTTGTTCCAAACTGGACCACCAACCCTGATGATTGGGGAACCATATTGCCAGCTAGTGGTGGGACTTCTAAGAGGGAGAAACCCCCTCACGACTGGTATAACTGGACCAGTCATATGGATGATGACCCCATATTCTAAGAGAGATCTACCTTACTCAGACTGCATTCATAAGCACAGCACCTTACCTACTCCATACTGCATCCGCTCGCTGTTCTTTAAACTACTTATCTACAATTAGATCTCTCTATCTTTAGAATAGATTCCTTTTACTTAATCAGTTACATTACTTACATGTGAACTCTCTCATGAACATAAAAGAGTTCTCATGCACTGCCTATTCTATTTATGTTCAGGGCAGCACATGTAGCCTTATTCAGATTCTTTGCTAGTTTCCATCTATTCCCATTTAGTATATAAGTGCCCTTGTACTATAGTTAGCCCTCAGCTAAATTCTATGTGATCTTATATGGAGATTTATGCATACCTTGAAAGGATGGACGGTTTATCCTTTCTCAAGAGAGTTCAAGTGCAGGTTACACTCAACCAATGTCACCTCATCCTTATACTAATCTACACCATCAGATTAGCTATCTTTTACCAATCAGTAGTGCTAGGCACTAGGCTAGGAACATTCAACAACCTAGTCTATTGACATCTCCACATCTCACGTTCTATATCACCTATATTCTGCACAGATTTTATCCTGTTTTCAATGTTTGGTTTTCCCTTGTTCTGGATATTCCTCTGCATATACTTACCACTTTGTATATAAGTATAAATACCCCCTATATATTTTCTCAGTTTGTATATCAAATTTATCCATCCTTCTGTTTGCTTGTCTGAGCACCTCTATTCTTACCTCCAATCTCTGATCCCCAAAGATGGGCTTGTGAAGGGTGTGACACATAAGTCTTGCCCTGAAGTCCTCACCCATACATTATCTTAAGTATCTCTATTCCAATCTTTATTCAGACTTTGGTCCATCTCTATTCTAACCCCCCTTTAAATCTACCATTAGCTCTAAAAATCCTTGGAGTATGACCTGGAGGACCCAGACTTGACAGAGGGTGAAGAACCTCCAGAGTTAATTGGAGAAGTGGAGTTAGGGAAGGTTAAATGAGACTTGGCTTCACCATATATAATATTGTTAGGTGAAGAGCCTACACTTCAGGCAGTATAGTATTGGTTGGATAGCCTAGTGATAAGACATCCCAGTGTAATTGGGAAGTCCCAGGTTTGATTCCTGGTCTGGCCAAATTTTCAGCTTTAACAGATATACCCTTACAAGGGATTCTATTATTCTAAATTTTAGAGCAGAGGGTTGGAGGTTGGAGGGAGTTAGAGTGAAGTTACTTAATGATTTGGAGAATCAGAGAGGAAGATGTTTGGATTGTTTATGTTTATATTCAAACTAAAGTATTTACAACTATTCTATGAAGTTTATATACTACAGAGAAGATAAATTACTAAACAGACTACAAAGTTGGATATGAAGTTGTACTGGAGCATTGCCTTTTTAGCAAGGTCTTTTAGCAATCATTAGTATGGATACTAGAGATAACTAGGAATGTAAGTAATCAAAGATAACTAGGAAAATATAATAATGAGACATAGGAAATAATGCTATACAAGTCCAAGTCAAATATCTACAAGGTATAAGGGAAATCACATTAGAAAAGCTAAGGAGTTGTATTGAAGTGGTGGAGTTACATTGGATATGACATTTCCAAAGAAGGTAGAGGCTAGAAGTCATTTGATAAAGTATCTCAATCCACAGAAGTAAAGCATATTGAGGATTTGTACTTCTTCTATACAGAGATTTTCTATAATTGCCTAATAAATAGGGGGTTTTAAGGTTTTTATTTAATAATCAAACTTTATCTCCCTTTTTCTAAGCTTTAAACTTTGGAAATATGCAGGTGAATTGTTGGACATGGATAATAGCTGCTAAGGCTTCATTTTATACATTTTCCAGGAGCTCAAGGCAAGATTCTATGGTTGGATTAGAAGTCTTTTCAATTGAGGGGTATACTCTTAGTTCATCTTCCATTATTAGATGGTACAGAGTTTATATGATTATGAAGTGTATTAAAGAGTTGTGATTAAATTCTGCCATTGAGAGTAGTTCACTTCATAAGTCTTGTTATTCTAGCCAAAGAATGGCTAATAATCTACATGGATGATCTCCTTATCCATTCCCCAAATCAAGAAATTCATAAACTAAGGACCAGAAAGGTCCTAGAAAGAATGATGGAATACAAACTATACCTCAAATTGGAAAAATGTTCTTTCAATACTAAGGTCACTGAATATCTGGGAATGATCATCTCAGAAGGGCACACAGAAATGGATCCGGTAAAACTAAAAGCCATCAAAAAATGGAATCCACCTATGACAGTAAAAGAAGTACACTTCTTCCTAGGATTCTGCAACTTTTACTGGAAGTTTATCAACAGATTCTCCACCAAAGCACAACCCCTTATAAAACTCATTAAAAAGGAGACCAAGTGGAGATGGAACAATGAATAGGAGAAAGCATTCCAAGACCTGCCAAACATAATTCCTTATTAAACCAACCCTCTCTATCCCAGACCCCAGTAAACCTTTCTTCATCATAACCAACGCATCCCTGGTAGAAATAGGAGGGGTTTTAATGCAAAAAGACACCAATGGGAATCTTCACCTGTGTGCCTATAGATCCAGCACCTTATCCCCAGCAGAAAGGAATTATGATATCTACAATAAGGAGCTACTAGAAGTCATCCATGCTCTAGACGATTGAAAACATGACCTAACTGGGACAAACCACCCAGTAATACTCCTGACTGATCACAAAAACCTCCTCTACTTCAAGGAAGTAAGAAAACTAATCAGACAACATGCCAGATGATAGCTATTTCTTCAGGAATATGATCTTATCTTCCACCACCTCCCCAGAACTCAAATGGGCCCAGCTGATATCCTGTCTCAACTACCAAAGCCTAACCTAGTGGATGACAATTCAGAGATCTGCCTATTACTGGAAGAACTATTTGTGAACCAAATAGATCTCGCCCTAAAAGATAAGATCAAAGCATCCTTTCAAACCAACCCTCTGATATTAGATGCATTACAGCGAATCTACCAAGAAAGCCATATCTCTAATAATACCCATCTGTCAAATTGGATATACAAGGATGGACAACTCTATTTCCGACATCACCTCTACATTCTCCCAGAATCATGGAAGGAGTTGGTCCACTTGATCTACTCCTCCACTGCTGGAGGACATGGTGGGCAACACCGCACCATCCAGCTATTATCCAGAGACTACTGGTGGCCCAGACTCTCCATCTTTGTCTAAAAATACATTGCCAGATGCTCCATCAGTCAACAAAATAAAAACATAAATAATCCATCATGACCACCCCTAACCCTGATCCCTGCCACCAGTTCCCACCCTTTCCACACCATATTCATGGATATGATCACTGATCTACCCTGATCAGGTGGGGCAGACTCTATTTTGATTGTGGTGGACCACAGCCTTAGTAGGGGGGCAATTTTCATTCCAAATACCAAATCCATTGATGCAGCAGGAGTTGCCACCCTATTCTTCAAACATGTCTTCCCACACTTTGGATTACACTCAAAAGTTATCTCTAATAGGGGCCCACAATTCGCCTCCACTTTTGCCAAAGAACTGGCCAGACTACTTGACTATAACGTAGCACTTTCTACCATGTACCATCCACAAACCAATGGAGAGATGGAATAAGTAAACCAGGAACTAGAAATCTACCTAAGAATATTCTGTCAAGGACAACAAGACTGATGGAGCGAACTACTCCTGATGGCAGAATTCAATCATAATTCTTTGGTACACTCCACAACCAAACAAACTCCATTTCATATCATGAAGGGATACAAACCTAGAGCATACCACCTAATCAGAAAAATCCAAAACCCCACTATTAAGACATGCTTGAATCTACTTAACAAAGCCAGAGATGAGGTGATAGTAGCAATCACCCATGCCCAACAATTCTCCCTTACTTTCCCTAAATTTAAACCTTGGAAAAAGGGTGACAAAGTATGGCTATTGAATAAAAACCTTAAAACCCCCTATCCATCTAAGAAACTCAGCTCAAAAAAGGAAGGACCCGAAGTTCACCATCACTAAGGTACTCTCACTGGTAATATATCAACTGGACCTACCCATGACATGGAAGATCCATAATGTATTCCATGCATCACTCCTTTTCTGATTTGTTCAAAATAATAAATATGGGATCACCAAAACCCCTCCCTCTTCCAAGGTCATAGGTGACAAGGAAGAATATGAAATCAAATCTATCTTAAATCACAAAGGATACCCTGGACATAGGTCCTACCTCATTAAGTGGAAAGGATATAGCACTGCAGAAAATACCTGGGAGCCCAAAAGCAACTTCACCCACACCAACAAAATCCTAGAAACATATAAAAAATGGCACAAACTACCATGATGAGACAGCCCACCTTCTGCTGCAATTTCTACAAATTTTCCCTCAAGCAAAACAAACCAACATCCTACTCTAGAAAATTCTCTCATATTTCCATATTTGAACCCAGAAAAGGAAGACACTATACCTGAGAACACATTGAAATACACCAGTGTTACTGCACCATCAGTAACTGCCCCTATCATATCTACACCATTATCTATCTGGTTGACATTCTTAAATTCTCTACAGACCATGCCTTTTACAAAGTGCATGTCTGTGAAGTCCTCTGTTGACTCCAGAAGCACGACCTTTATGCTAAGCCTGAAAAATGTGAATTTCACACTAAATCTACCAAGTACCTCAGCTATCAGCTCTCTCCTGTTGACCTTACCATGTCCCCTGAGAAGGTCAAAACTATCTATGACTTGCCTGAGCCCCAGAAAGTCCATGACATTCAATCATTTCTCAGATTTGCAAATTTCTACCACCATTTTATTCATGATTACTCTGATCTCGTTATTTCACTCACCTGCCTTACTTACAAGGGCACCCCTTGGGACTTCAACATTGCTTATTGCTCAGCTTTTCAGCACCTCAAAGATGCTTTTTGTCATGCATTATGTGGACTACCCACAAAGGCCTACCCCCTTTCCTTCTAAAGGGGACAGACCGTGGCTAAATGCCAACATCTCCACTGCAGCCTACAGAGGGGTAATCAAAGGGAGATATCAATTCTGGGGAGGAGAACTAAAGGGAGCCACCTGGGGAGAGGAACCCCTAGGTGATTTCATTCCTGGATGGTGGAACGTCCAAGCCCCACCAATCCATCTAGAGGAGACCACATCTGCATCAGAGTGGCCCACAGATCAGGCATGGATATAATACATCCATGACTCCCTATATGATTCCTATCCCTTATCTTTTGAATATTTCTTTTTCAATCACATCCTTACACTGATGTGATCTCTACTTCCCCCACCTATGCTTATCTCTACCACCCCTTTGCCCTATGGACAGTCCCCCCTTTACCCATGACTGCCTATTATGGTCATGGCAGTCCCTTCTATTCCCTATAAATATGACTGCCTTGTATAGTAGTTTCCCTAACTAGATCTACATTTAATCTACATGGTATTTGATTCAAACTGCCATCCCTAAGTGAGGGCCACAGTCTAAAGACTTACCATAACCATCCTGGACTTCTATCAGTCTCCTGTCTACTGTTGAGTGACAGCTGAATGCCAGGGATCTTTGTGTCTTGGATCTATATCCATAGATCACATCACAAAAGATCTAGTTGAACTTTGTTCACTCCTTGTTCTACCAAGAAGAGTCTAGTGGACCCAAATCCCCACTAGGGAAGATCTGTCACCATTTACTCTGCCACTGATCCCCCCTTAGAGGGAGAAGAATATCAAACATCAACAACTTCTATCAAAACATCTCTATTCCCGATTCATCTAGAAGATTTCAAATCAAAGAAAGCTCTACTACTCCTAGCTATCATCACAACCCCTGACCCCATATATCCAGAATCTATCATCACCCTTTTGAGAGCCTACCTGCACCTCCAGCCCTTAACACAGAAACTATTATAGTCAATAGGAATCCAACTCCTGTTTCATCTAATATAGCTATGTTGCAACCAATAGAAGATGATTTTGCCTTGGACATCAATCCACCAATCAAATTCAGAGCAAAAATGTCCAAAAAGTGAGCTAGACTATCAACAGATTTCTCCGGAGAAGGAGAAGATGCTACATGGTGGATCATGACCATGAGCAATTATTTCTCCATGAATGATGATATCTACACCTACAATCAGGACAAGATCAACACTGCCCTGAACAAGATGAGCAAAGGAAGAGGAAAGACATTTTCTGAAGAATACTACAATCAAAGAGAGAATGGAGTTATTCCAGACACCCAAAGTTGGAAAACCTTCAAAGAAAAATTTCTTGAAGCATTCTCATCCAAAGAGGTCCATTTGGACCATAGGAGGCAGTTGGCTGCTCTCAAACAAAAGGATAAAGAATCCTTCCCCACCACCAAAGGACTATAGGGGTATATGTAGGACTTCCAACTCTTTGCAGAAAAGGCAAAGATGACAAGTGACACAGCTCTGATGGAATGGTTTGTCAGAGGCTTAAATCCACTGATCGTGAAAAAAGTGATTGGAAATAAGGAGCTGGAAACCCTCACAGGCTGGATCAAAGCCAGTCATAAACAGATGAGACAAATCGAATGAGTCTGAGACCTGAAAGGGAATTGGTACAAAGCAAAAACTAAGGATCCAAATGCCATGGATGTTGATGTCATCAGACTATTCCCATTCAATCGCACTAAACACATAAAGGAAAATCACTGCTTTATTTGTCACAAAGTAGGGTGCTCCACTAGGAACTATCCATGACCAGGAACATCTTCACACACCAATAAGTTCCAAAAGAAGGAACAAATCAAGGAGATCTCTGATACCATCCCTGAAACATCAGCAATAGCCGATTATATCAAAGTTCTCAAAGATTAAAACATCAAGGAAGAAGACATGATCAAGATCCTCAAAGAGGTATATGAAGAACCCATCTATCAGGGGGAGGAGGAAGAAACCATTGCTAAAATAAGCATGGAGGAACTGTCACGCATCACGTAGACTACCCGCGGAGGGCAACCCTTTTTCCTCATGAAGGAGATCGACCTTGGCTCAATGGCAACATCGCCAATGCACCTTACGGAGGAAGTGAGGATGGGAGGCCAATATTCTGGGATGGACAACCGGAGGGAGTGACTTGGGGAGAGGAGCCACTCGGGGACTTTGTCCCAGGATGGTGGAACGTGCAAGCTCCGCCCTTGGCACTGGAGGAGACTGCACCTGCGCCGGAGTGGCCCATGGACCCCGCATGGATGTGACGCATCCATGATCCCTATCATCGTACGATCCCTTTTTACTTTATCTCAGATCCTCTTATCTCTCTATCGGACTCTTTTCCATTTCGATCGCACGTACCTACCTGTGTGATCTCCTGTTCCCTCATTTTCCCAATCACCCATTGTACTTATCTATGGACAGTCTCGCTTCTACCCATGACCG
>JBBPJU010001098.1:0-14211 GCA_038088875.1 Austroboletus festivus
CAAACCATCCTGGACTTCTATCAGTCTCCTGTCCACTGCTGAAGTGACAGCTAAGAACTTGGCGATATCTTTGTATCTTGGATCTATACCCATAGATCGCGTCACACATTCAGGGTCAAAGTCAGTGCAAATGTCCCATTCATTGGCAAAAGTGTCATAACACTTTTGACTGCCCAGGTAGTCGGTCCAAATAAGGCCTGCAGTATCGTGACTAGTGGCCATACAGACACAAAAATAGGTCTTATTGTCTTCGATCCACTTAAAGACACACGCCCCCTTCTTCCCTGGGGGAAGGCCCTTCTTTCCATATTCTGTGCATGCCAGATGACCCTGACGTTGTTGCAGCATCTCAACCTTCTCAAGCTCTGCATTCTTCTTTGATCGCCGTTCAAAGAAGGTCTTCCAGGTCTCTCCATTCTTCTGACCAGAACCACACTCAGGGGCAGGGAGCTTCTGCTTGACCATGGCTTGCTCAGACACCGAGCTGACATTGTTGGAGTTCACTGGGTCAGAGTGGGTGCCCAGCACTTTTGTAACAGCCTTGACAAGATCCTCATTGCTGGGGTAGCAATTCTTACTGACCCAGTGGCCCAGAAGCCAGTTGGGTGAAAGATTAGAGAAGCGGCGGTTTGCTCAACGGTCACACATGCCCCAGTAGACATACACTGGGATGCACACCAGCGACATCTTCTCCACATACATCATGCAATTTTGGTCAGATGTGTGCACAATGGTACCGACCTGGGCTGTCATCCAAGTGAACATGCCAACTAGTGAGTCCTTCAGCATCTGGACCATCAAGGGATCCATGCCTTTACTCAGCAGGATCTTGGTCCATGCAGGATTGGCACCATCACTCGCTGTGATGTAGCTGCTGATCACCCACGATGTCATCGTGATGAGAGTTTGGAAGTGTTGCAGAGTATAGTATGCAGCTCCACAGGTGCTGGCTTCCATGAGCCGCACCTCTATGTACTTTGTCTCTGATGGAACTAGATGTAGGACCACATTCATGGAGGCGGACCTTTGCAAAATATGGAACACACCTGTCAGGAAGTGATTCAGAGCCTGCCACTTTTTGAGGACCTTTGGCTCAAGCTGGTAATTGTAGTCCTGGCGAATAATGGGTAGCGTCTTCTTCATCCATGCCAGGCAGGAAAACAGAGGGCCTCCAATGAGAGGGGTGCAAAGTGCATAGGGGAGGTAGGGATATTCGTGCATCATGAGATGGGGTTTGTGCAAATCCCATATCACCTGGTCTTCATGGGTAATCATACCAGGGGAAGGAATCTTGGGAGGGGGATCCAAGCAATTGGGGGAGACGTAGACATGGCCCTCTTCAACGAAGGTATACATGGCTGAAATACCATGATGGATCAGCATTGACCTCAAAGGATAGAAGAAAAAAGACGAACTGTAATGGAGACAACAAGGGCAGGAATGGAATACGAAAGGGGAAGGTATTAGACCAGGTGTGGGCAGCGAGCAGGAGAAAAGGAGAAATCAAGCATGGAGAGAGCAGAGTTGTATTTGAGGGTGAGGGGAAGGTGAGCGAAGATCAGAGTAGGTGATGGTACTTCTTGGTGTAAACACCAAAAAGTAGGGTGGAGGCAAGGTCGCAATGAGACTGGATGTTACGGAATGATGGGTGAGGCCTCCGACTCCATACCCCAATGAGTTGAAGGCACTGTCTTTTTCTTTCTTTCCTACGGGGCAGCCAATGGATATAGATGATGACTTCTCCAGCAGGTTGGCTTGGGGGGAGTCACTAGAGGTATGGAACACCTCTCCTCCTTTACTGGAGAACCAGGAGAACGTTCCACCAGGGAATCCTGAGTGGTTCACTTGGGATGCCGAGGAGCTCGCCGATTTCCTCCTCAGGGCCAAACGGCCCTTTCCATTCCTATGAGGGAGCTTTCTCCCTGTCTTTCTTTCTTATCTGTCTGATCCCTTTCACTTCTTCACCTCTACCTAGAGTTCGCCCCAAGGGGCCCCTTTACCTTTCTCGACTAGGATACACTTTCTCACCCTCTGTTACGGCAAGTCATCACCTTGCCCATACCTACTCCACACAGCATCCGAGAGGCGATGTTACCCTTCTTTATTCCGCTGAGCTTGGTATATCCGCTTTAGAGATAAGGTTTGAACCTTCTCCTCAATTAGGAGCAGGTTCCATGCACTGCCCTTCCCCTTTCTATTCTGGCGGTGCATGATTAATTAAAGCTTATTCCTTTAGGACGTTTTCCATTCTCCACTCCCGGTTGGGAAGTGGACTCACTCCTAATCAGATTGACCATCCAGTCTAGGAGTGTATTCCCATCTCCAGTAGTTACGTATATAAGCGCCCTTGTACGATAGACAGCTCTTTAGCTAAATTCTACACGACTTTATGTGAAGGTTTATGCTGTACCTTGTAAAGGTGGACAGTTTACCTTTACTCAAGAGAGTTCTATTCAGGCAGACCCTGAACTACCACCTCATCCTATTCCACGAGGCCGCCGCCGCCTGTCTATCCATACTTGCCGTGTGCCTAAGGTATGGGCCGCAGATAGAGAGCTTTGATCAGTTGATTGCCGAGTGACTCGGACTTCACATCTCGTGTTCCACAACAAAAGAATTTAGCTCTCCTTCCGCTCCCCCTGTGTCAACAGGTCGGGAAACCATCCCCCCAAGATTATGTACCAACCTGGATCTGATGACAAGCAACACCAACCCCCTTCCTCCACCTCCGTCTCTATACATAGGACCCCTATCCCAGATACACTTTGATGCCCCGGGAGCAGGTCGACTTCTGAAGCTCCTCTTCTCTCCCTCACCCATCCCTCAGCGAGTCCTCCAGTTCTTACTAGAGGAGAACCCCCATCTTCACTTTCTTCTGTCACATCTCAGATCAGCAGAGGCCCATCCCCTAATCTGCAATTGGACCCGGAGGTATTCACTCCTAGATCCCCTGTACAACCGCCGGCCCCCGTCTCCACTCCAGCTCACCACCCCCTCCCAGAATACTTCGCCGCCCACTCCACAGAACCCGGAAGGCATAGAGCCTGAGCAGTCAAGACTTGGGAGCAGGTCCAAGCAGAATTAGACGAGCCCGAAGACAACAAAGACGAGATGGGCCCCACAGAATTGAAAGCGGCCCTTCTGGCCGACTTCTCAGGAAACAGCGAGGATGCTATATGGTGAATCAGAGCTATGGAAAACTATTTTACAGTAAACCCGGAAATATACAAAACAGATTTGGCCAAGGTGGTTACCGCACTAAACAAGATGCTGAAAGGGAGAGGGAGAGTGTTTGCTGAAGGGCAGTTCGCCCTAGATGCCAATATGGAAGATAAGGAAAAAACTTGGAGCAAGTTTGTTGAAAGGTTTACCAATTCCTTCGTATCAAAGGAGGAGGTGGCCGACACCAGGAGAAAAATCGGAAATCTCTGACAAGACAAAGGGGCCTCCACCATGAAGAGCGCCCAGAAATATATACAGGATTTCCAACTCCTTGCCGCTAAATCAGGAGTGACCGATGAAGGGGCACTCTGTGAATGGTTTGTCAGAGGACTGAACCATGACATCGCCAGGAATGTCATACTGCTTAAGGAACCCACGACTATCAAGGACTGGGTGGAAGCTGCACAAAAACAGGTGTGCCAGCTAGAACGGGTAAGAGATTTATCCGGAGGACGATTCATCCATCAAGGAGGAAATGGAGGAGGCAGATCATCAGGAAGAGACCCTAATGCAATGGACGTGGACGTGATCAGATTGTCACCCACAGAGAGAGCTCGCCGAGTCAAGAACGGCCTTTGCTTCATCTGCGGAAAGAAGGGGTGTTCCACTCGAAACCACAAGAGACCCGGCCCGGCGAGAGCAGCTGAGAAAACCCAAGAGGTCTTGGATGGGATAACTAAGGACCCACCAATGCCCAATGAAACTGTGGAGTACATACAGAAGGTACTCGATAGCAAGAAGGGGACGAAGGATCAAATCCTCAAGGTCCTACAACAAGTCTACAAAGACGATGAGTTTGCTGATGACAAAGACACCAGCGGAGATGAAAGAGTGGCGGTACTTTCCACTAAACTTCAGGAAAAGATCACTAAGATACGGGGTTTTTGAGGCGAGGATGGAAGTCGATGTTTCCCTCCTCTAGAATACCGGATGCTGTATTATCACAAGAACAATGATCAATGACCATTCCCATAACCGTTCAAACACCATCCGGAATCATTGAAATCCACGCCCTGATCGACAGCAGAGCTACTGGCAACTTCATAAATGCCAAGCATGCCCGAAAATGGAAAATACCGCTCAGCCATCTAAAAAACCCCCAAGACACTATCAACACAGATGGATCCCACAATGCTGGAGGGAGTATCACCCAGCGAGGATTCTTGACCATGACCATAGGAGGCAAGACCCAGAGAAGGAGCCTGATGGTGCTAGGTTCCAGCAAGATGCCAATCATTCTAGGAATGGCTTGGCTTGCCGAGGAAAACCCCATAATTGACTGGGAGAAGCAGGAACTTCTCCTGGTATCCGACAAAGAAGTCGAAGAAAGACCACTACAGGTGGCGTAGCAGTATCTGGCAAAGTATATCACTGAGGATCTGGACAACCCCTCCGAGGAGGTAATCATCAGAGAAAGTCTTGATGAGGAGATTCGCAGGACCACCATATCAACGGAGATAGCCAGCAAACAGATCCATTCAAGGAACCCCCTGCCGAAGGAGTATCAGAAATACAAGAGAGTATTCTCTGAGGAAGCAGCCACCACCCTACCCCCATCCCGCAGTTACAACCACCACATAGAACTCACCGAAGAGTTTGTTCCCAGAAGGGCAAAAAATTACTCTCTGAACCCAGAAGAACAAGCCACATGTAAGGAATTTGTCTCGGAACATCTGAAGAGCGGGAAGATTCGACAATCGACCTCTCCGCAGGCCTCCCCGTTCTTTTTTGTGAAAAAGAAAGACGGGAAACTCCAACCATGCCAGGATTATTGATACCTGAACTCGATGACGGTGAAGAACGCCTATCCACTCCCCCTTACGGCTGACCTAATCAACAAGGTCAAAGACTCCCGTATCTTCACAAAGATGGACGTCCAGTGGGGATATAACAACATCCTGATACACCCACAGGACAGGTGGAAAGCGGCATTCATCACCCCAATGGGACTCTTCGAGCCCACAGTTATGTTCTTTGGATTGTGTAACTCTCCTGCCACGTTTCAGGCCCTCATGGACAATATATTTGCGGACTATCTAGCCAAGGGGTGGCTAATTATCTATATGGATGATCTCCTTATCCACTCGGCTGACCTAAACACTCATCATGAGCGGACCAAGAAGGTGCTCACGCGGCTAGTGGAGCACCAGCTTTACCTAAAATTGGAAAAATGTACCTTCAATGTCCCTGAGGTGGAGTACCTTGGGATGGTGCTGAAGGAAGGCAGTGTAGCCATGGACCCAGTAAAGCTAAAAGCTATCGAAGACTGGGAGCCACCGAAAACTGTAAAACAAGTCCGCTCATTCCTGAGATTTTGCAACTTCTATTGGAAGTTTATCCCCGAATTCTCGAATCTCGCCAGACCCCTGGTTGCCCTCACCACCAAAGGGAAATGGTGGGAATGGACCCCCAAAACAGACGATGCCTTTCAGGCTTTAAAACGCTTATTTCTCTGAGCCCCGGTATTATGATACCCCGACCCAAGTAGGCCTTTCTGGCTAATGATGGATGCATCATTGGCAGCCACCGGCACTGTGTTAATGCAGAAAGATGGCAACAGGGATCTTCACCCATGTGCCTACCGATCCTCCACCTTTGCCCCAGCTGAACGAAATTATGACATCCACAACAGGGAACTACTGGCCATCATCTTGGCCCTGAAAGATTGGCACCATTACCTCACTGGGACGGCGTTCCCCATAACAGTCCTCACAGACCACAAGAACCTCACCTACTTCCGCCAACCTTGGGATCTATCCCACTGTCACACACATTGGCAACTCTTCTTGCAGGATTATGACCTACATTTAGTACATACCCCTAGGGGCCAGATGGGCCCTGCCGACTTTCTATCCTGCCCAGACATCACCGACGACACCTGTGAACCCCTCCAGTTAATCCCTGATGATGTCTTCATCAGGACTATCGACACCGTGTTACGACAAGAGCTTGAGAAACCACTCCGTGACCCGGTGGCCCTTGATGCCCTCCTCCGTGTGGAAAACGGGGAGCCAGCCTTCCCCAGAACCTCTACTGCCAACTGGGAGATCCGTAACAACTCCCTTTATTACCAGGGGCGCCTCTACGTTGATGAGGAATTCCGCCAACCCCTAGTGCACGCAATACACTCCGCAGTCACCTCCGGTCATCCCGGGTTTTACCGCCTATACAACTTCATCTCCAGGGACTACTGGTGGCCTGGAATGACCCGCTTCCTGCGTCGATATCTTGCTGGGTGCCCCATCTGTCAGAAGCACAAGGTGGATACCCACCCGAACTGCCCCCTGATTCTACCTATTCCTACCGTTGCCACCCGCCCTTTCCAACATCTGTCCATGGACCTTATCACCGACCTCCCCCCAGCCCCCCTGTGGGATGCTATATTAGTTGTGGTGGACCACAGGCTTTCGAAGGGGGCTATTTTCATCCCGACTACAAAAACAGTAACCGCAGAAGGAGTCACCAACCTATTTTTAAAAAACGTATTCTCTCGCTTCGGCATCCATGACTCCGTAATTTCAGATAGAGGCCCCCAATTCAATAGCGCCTTCGCCAAGGAAATGGCCTGTCTACTGCAGTACGACCCAAAGTTATCCACCACCTATCACCCACAAACAGATGGAGAGATGGAAAGGGTCAACCAAGAACTAGAAACCTACCTATGGATCTTTTGTCACAAGAATCCGACTTCTTGGAGTAACTTTCTCCCTGTCGCCGAGTTCGCCCACAACTCCGCCACCCACTCCACAACCAAGCAAACCCCCTTCCTACTGATAAACGGATATGAGCCAAGGGGATTCCCCCCAATCACCAGAACCTTCATCCCTGCCATCCAGTTAACCCTGGAACAGTGGGGAATGGCCTGGAAAGAGGCCACAGCAGCCATTACGTATGCCCAAAAAGAATATGAAAAACGACAGAAAGGGAAAACCTATTCCCCTTACCAGATTGGGGATATGGTTTGGCTTCCCACAAAGAACCTAAAAACTAAAGGAGAATTATGAAAACTGTCCCCAAAAAGAGAAGGCCCATTTAAGGTATTATGAAACCTCAACAACGTTTCCTTTGAACTCCGCCTGCCCGATCACTGGAAAATCCATAACGTATTTCACGCATCCCTTCTCTCCCCCTTTACGGAAACCCCCAAATTTGGAACCACTGCCCCGGAACCCACTCAGGAACTGGATGAGGAACCGGAATATGAAGTAGAGGAAATCTTATCTCACAAAGGGGAAACACGGAACCTCTCCTTTCTAGTCAAATGGAAAGGCTACCCCCATTCGGAAAATACCTGGGAACCAGAGGCCAACTTCACCCACTCCGACAGCATCCTACAGACCTATAAGAAAGCTCACAAAATCAAAAACTAGCACACCATGGTCTACGACATCCAACCCACCTTCCAAGATAAGAACGGTCGCTGGCACACAGAATTTATACCCGCTAAAACAAAAGAAATCATTCGGGACGGGCAGGCTGTCCTCATTAAAGAAAAACGCATCCATTTCCTCAATAAACATGTCAGAGAACATTGGTTCTACTGTCGAACCGACTCCTGCCCCTACCACTGGCATGCCAAGAACTACTATTAACATCAACTGACTCGTAGTTGCTCCTTATGGCATTCCCCCAGCAGATCCACACGTCCCTCTCATCACAGCGAAAGCCGGAGACGCCTATAATTTCAAATCTGTTCCCCGTCTGGAACGAGGGTACCTCTATCATAACCTCCTAAACTCCCCTTACATAGCCAGCTGGCTGATAGAATGGTGACACTCCCCGTTAGTATGCCCTCTCACCAACCTCATAAACACCTATGAGGTGTACTCCAACATTCGATCCACCCGTCACCATCCAACCTCCTCCGAACCCTCTGACGATAGTGACTATGTCGGGCCCTTCTCCATCCACCGCCAACCCATCCTCACGTCCAACCTCATCTACCTTGGGGTCCTTATCGCCCAGTCCCTCCATGAAGCCAGATTCCACCAGGTCATTGAGGAGATCCCCCTCCTCAGAATTCACAAGATCATCTGGGAGCTCGTTGGCCCCCTTGCCCCAAATATCAGAGGGAGAGTCATCAAGAACCACCGGTTGGTTCTCGATATCATTGGAGCTGGCGGAGGAACTGCGCCTTCTAGTCTGGTGCCGCCTTTACTCTCCCGAATCTCAGCAACAAGAACAGGCAATGATGGAAGGAATGCTGATCCCTTCATCCCTTCTCCACCCCCTAGAACCAACTCGCCAGCCCTCCCGAACCCCCTGGAATTGGAGGACCCGGAGGACGCCCACATCCGGGCCTATCAACATGCCACCGACCCCCCTGTCCCTATCCCCAACCTGACTACTCCACCTAGAGTCATCAGGAAAATTTAATGGCAGTTATAATGTTATATCTAGCATTATAATACTATATCTATGTTATATCTGGGAATACCAGCACTATCAGCACTTAAAAATTTTCCTGATGGAGACAACCCTCTTCGAAGGATTGCCTCTCCCCCCACTCTCCGACGCGGACTTCCCCCCCTCTCTCGGAATATCCCTGAGGATATCGACCTCAGAACTGACTACCATTGCACATGCTGCAATTTTGCCCACCCCACTGCCTGGGACTGTCCCCATGAGGTTTGCCTCTTCTGCTCCCGACATGCCCCTCGCCATCCCCCCTATAGATGCCCCTTCCTCGCCACCCTGTCTCTTCCCCAGTCCTGCCCCAAGTGTGGAGGACAACATCTCCTGTACTGGTGATGTCCATTCTATTCCTGTCCAAACTGCCATGAGATTAGCCCTGGACATGCCGCAAGCGACTGTCCCCTTGTTATCCATAGTCATCGGGCTTAACGAGGTAGTGGATGAATGGAACCATCCCCTTTACCCAGAGGAGGAGGGTAATGTTACAGAACGATGGGTGAGGCCTCTGACTCCATACCCCGATGAGTTGGAGGTGCTGTCTTTTTCTTTCTTTCCTACGGGGCAGCCAATGGATATAGACGACGACTTCTCCAGTGGGTTGGCTTGGGGGGAGTCACTAGAGGTATGGAACGCCTCTCCTCCTTTACTGGAGAACCAGGAGAACGTTCCGCCAGGGAATCCCAAGTGGTTCACTTGGGATGCCGAGGAGCTCACCGATTTCCTCCTCAGGGCCAAATGGCCCTTCCCATTCCTATGAGGGAGCTTTCTCCCTGTCTTTCTTTCTTATCTGTCTGATCCCTTTCACTTCTTCACCTCTACCTAGAGTTCACCCCAAGGGGCCCCTTTACCTTTTTTGACTAGGATACACTTTCTCACCCTCTGTTACGGCAAGTCATCGCCTCACCCATACCTACTCCACACAGCATCCGAGAGGCGATGTTACCCTTCTTTATTCCACTAAGCTTGGTATATCCGCTTTAGAGATAAGGTTTAAACCTTCTCCTCAATTAGGAGTGGGTTCCATGCACTGCCCTTCCCCTTTCTATTCTGGCGGTGCATGATTAATTAAAGCTTATTCCTTTAGGATGTTTTCCATTCTCCACTCCTGGTTGGGAAGTGGACTCACTCCTAATCAGATTGACCATCCAGTCTAGGAGTGTATTCCTATCTCCAGTAGTTACGTATATAAGCACCCTTGTATGATAGACAGCTCTTTAGCTAAATTCTACGCGACTTTATGTGAAGGTTTACGCTATACCTTGTAAAGGTGGACGGTTTACCTTTACTCAAGAGAGTTCTATTCAGGCAGACCCTGAACTACCGCCTCATCCTATTCCATGAGGCCGCCACCGCCTGTCTATCCGTACTTGCCGTGTGCCTAAGGTATGGGCCGCAGATAGAGAGCTTTGATCAGTTGATCGCTGAGTGACTCGGACTTCGCATCTCACATTCCGCAACACTGGAACTTCTCAGTGTAAACACCAAAAAGTAGGGTGGAGGCAAGGTCGCAACGAGACTGGAACTTCTCAGTATAAACACGAAAAAGGGATATTGATGAAGGTACTTTTCAATGTAGACACCAAAAAGTAGGCTTTGTCGGATGACACTCCTGGGTGTAAACACCAAAGAGTGGAGACAGAGGAGAACTTGAACTCAAAAAAAGGTTGAGTGGACTAGTCTTACATGTCAAAAACAATAGGAAGTTGATCCCATGTCAAAACAAAGTTGTGGAACAATGGATAGGTAGCTATCTACAAGGTCAGTCCACAATACACTATATACCATGAGACCATGGACAGATGTGGATAGCAAAAGAAAGGAAGTGAAATACTCCCTGAAATGTACAGACAAGGGTGATTTGATGAGACAGCCTGCATGTTATGCACAAACCTCGAACCATGCTAAGATGGAGCGCAGATGTTGGAATAACGAATAAATAACTCAAGCGTGGGGGAAAAGATACAACAAATGCCTATGCTACGCTTATATCATGAACTGTGATGAGTGTGACTTTGTAACAGTCACGTCATGCTAGTGGCCATAAGTAGAAATGCCCTGCCTTGGTATCATACCATAGAATATTGGGGAATGTCGTAGCACATATGTAGATATGGAGAATTGACTGCAACTTTGTAATATGGGCACCACTGACTGTAATGTATGACAGAAGATAAAAGGTGGAATAAATGTGAGTCATATGTCAAGCATGAATAGGGGAAGTCTGAAATGAGAAAGCTTGACACTGTGGTATATGGAGTTAATAATCTATCCATAGTAAACTACAGGTAGATAGCTGAGCAAGTCGATGAAATTGTCTGCGGTAAACTACATATAGTTATGTAGGAGATGGTAATGATGCAGCTAACTTTGGACTTCACATCATGTGCAATGCTTGTGATTCAGAGAGGGAAGGCTAACATGGCCTCCGATCGGAAGTAGAGGTATGTATTCGAAATGTGTGCTATAGTAAGGCTGGCTCGAATGACATTAAACAGAGTGTGTACATTATCGGTGGGGAAAGGTTGGAACTGGAACCACATGGGTGGCTTGGAGAAAATGAGACTAATACAAATCAACTGCCCTGAAGGCACCACCAGTCAGTCGGTGTGTTGCCCTATCTCTGCAGCATAAGATGCAGCATGTCTTCGATCAGAGATCAGCTACTTGTGAAGGATGCTATATGTCCCAACAAAATACCTAAACAGTGTCACCTGATCTGCCAATTTGTATTCCGTTGGCATATAAATTACTGTGAAGGTGCATGTAAAGAGGTCGACGAAACCTTGTGAGCCCAGCACTGAGAGGAAATTAACTACAACACCTACTGTGCTATGTTAACCATAGCCAGAAGGTGGAACAGTTGATGAACCTATTCATAGTAAATAGCAGGTGGATAGGAGTGAGTAATGAGGCAATCTGCATTCTACCACAGAGAAAGACGAAGTGAGAGGAGGGTAACTGTCACACACCAGGTGGACTACCCAAGGAGAGCCACTCCTTTTCCTCACGAAGGGGATCGCCCGTGGCTTAATGCCAACATCTCTACCACGGCCTATGGAGGGAACTTAGACATGCAACATCAACTCTGGAATGGAGAAGCGGAGGGAGCCACCTGGGGAGAGGAACCCCTAGGAGACATAGTCCCAGGATGGTGGAACATCCAAGCACCACTCGTCCACCTGGAGGAGACAGCACCCCTGCCAGAATGGCCTATGGACGAAGCATGGATGTGATTGCATCCATGCCATACCATTACTTCGGTATGAACTCTATTCCTTATCTACGGACTATAGTTTCTTTTAGATTGCACCCTTACACTGGTGCGATCACCTTTCCCCCCACCTATGCTTATCTCCAGTAACCCTTTGCCCTACGGACAGCCTTCCCCCTTCCTGTGATCTCTCTTTATGGTCATAGTAGTTTTCCCCTTTCCTATAAATAGTGCTGCCCATGTACAGTAACTCCTTAACTAGATCTATGTTTAATCTACGTGGTATTTGGTTCACCTGCCATTCCTAAGTGAGGAATGCAGTAAGACTTACCCAAACCATCCCAGACTTCTATCAGTCTCCTGTCTACTGTTGAGTGACAGCTAGAATAAAGGGGAAACTTTGTGTCTTGGATCTATACCCATAGATCACGTCACAAAAGATCTAGTTGAACCTTGTTCACTCCTTGTTCTACCAAGAAGAGTCTAGTGGGCCTAAAGACCCCACTAGGGAAGATCCGTCAGAATTTACTCAGCCGCTGATCTCCCATCCAAGGGAGAAGAACAACAAAATGTCGACAACTCCTACCGAAACCATCCTATCCCCGATTTGTCTCGAAGACTTCGAATTGGTGGAAGCTCTACTACTCCTAGCCATCATCTCAACCCCTGACCCCATTTAACCAGAACCTATCGTCGCCCTTCTCAGAGCCTACCCGCACCTCCGACTCTTAACACTGAAACTGTTACAGCCGATAGGAATCCAACTCCTGTCCCACCTAATACAGCTACGTCGCACCCAACCGAACACGAATTAGAACTGGATATTGATCCCCCACCACCCCCACGAAGGGATCGAACCAGGATGTCAGAAAAACGAGCTGGATTACCAACAGATTTCTCCAGAGAATCAGAAGATGCCACATGGTGGATCATGACCATGGCAAACTACTTCTCCATGAATGACGATATCTACACCTATGATCAAGACAGAATCAATACTGCCTTGAACAAGATGAGCAAAGGAAGGGGAAAGACATTCTCGGAAGCATACTACAATCAGCGAGAAGCAGGAACGGTCCCAGATACTGAAGGATGGAAAGCCTTCAAAGAAAGATTCCTCGTGGTGTTTTCATCCAAGGAAGACCACTTGGACCATAGGAGGAAGTTAGCTGCTCTTAAACAGAAGGATAAAGACTCCTTCCCTACAACAAAAAGGTTGCAGGAATACACACAGGACTTCCAGCTTTACGCTGGAAAAGCAAAGATGACAGATGACGCCGCCCTGACGGAATGGTTTGTCAGGGGTCTAAATCCATTAATTGCAGAAAAAGTAATCGGCAACAAGGAGCCGGAAACCCTTAAAGAGTGGATCGAATCCGCTCACAAGCAGATGAGACAAATCGAGAGAGTCCGAGACCTGAAAGAGAATTGATTCAAGATGGAAGCACAGGACCCGAACACTATGGATGTAGATGTCATCAAACTATCTCCATTCAACCATGCTAAACACATCAAGGAAAATCGATGTTTCATATGCCATAAAGTAGGGTGCTCCACCAGGAACCATCTGCGACCAGGAACATGTTCCCACAATAAGTTCCAAAAGAAGGAACAGACTAAAGAGATCTCTGCTATGCCTGCGTCATCAGCAATAGCCGACTACATTAAAGTTCTCAGAGATAAAGACGTAAAAGAAGAAGACGTCGTCAAGATCCTCAAAGAAGTATATGTCGTCAAGATCCTCAAAGAAGTATATGAGGAACCAATCTACCAAGGGGAAGAGGAGGAGGAAACCATCGCGAAAATAAGCACGGAAGAACTAAGGATCCGAGTAGAACGCGCCAAGGGTTTTTAACCAGGAGAGCTCGACCAGTGTGTAACTCTCCTAAGACCTGGAATGTACAATCTATAGAACAAAAATCAATCACAATCCCCATTCAAATAATTTCAGGAACCACTGAATTAAAAGCCCTTGTGGACAGCAGAGCAACCAACTGCTTCATCAATGAATCCATAACTCGGAAATTACGACTCCCCCTCACAAAACTAAAAATACGAAGAATTGCCATCAATACGGACGGAATATCCAATACCGGAGGAGACATAACTCACAAAACCACCATCACTATGTCCATCGGAGGAAGAAGGGAAACCAGGGATTATCTAGTAATCAAAAGTGGAAAAACCAACATGATCCTGGGAATGTGTTGGCTAGCAAAACACAATCCAATGATTGATTGGATAAATCGGGAACTAAAAGGAGGAACAAAAGGAGCCTGTCCAGAAGAACAATGGTACCTGGTCAAGTACCTAACCACTAACCTGGAAGAGGAACCCAATGAAGAAGTACTCATCTGATGCTG
>JBBPJU010001099.1:0-14193 GCA_038088875.1 Austroboletus festivus
GAAACTTTAGCCGACCACAATCCACCTGAAAATGAAAGATTCCTCTCTCACCCTTGAAGAAGCCCTGAGTTGCCATAAATGCTGATGGATCCCATAATGCTGGTGGAGAAATCTCTCAGCACAGATTTGTGTCTATGAAGATAGGAGGGCAGACCAGACAACGAGGTCTGATGGTCTTGGGAAAAGGAAAAACCCCAATAATACTAGGAATGGCCTGGCTGGCTAAAGAAAACCCGATAATAGACTGGGAGAAGTGAGAAATCTTCCTTCCAGGAAAGGATGAAGAAGTCCATTCTTTATAGGTGGCCCAATGATACCTGGCCAAATATATATCCAACGATCTTGACGATCCGTTAGAAGATCTCATCATCTGAGAAAGCCTAACAGATGAGAAGTTAATACAGAAAACCACTATCTCGATGGAGATAGCCATTCAAGAAAAGAAAGAAACAGCCACTCTGCCTAGGGAGTACAAGAAGTATGTGGAGGTGTTCTCCAAGAAAGCGGCCTCGACAATGCCTTCAGAAAGGACCTATAACCACAAGATCGACCTCATGCCAGAATTCACTCCGCGAAGGGCCAAGAACTACTCCCTCAACCCAGAGGAAACTACCGCTTGTCAGGAGTTTATCACAGAGCACCTAAAGAGTGGCAAGATAGTCTAGTCCACTTCACCCCAAGCCTCTCGATTCTTCTTTGTTAAAAAGAAGGATGGAAAGCTCTGCCCCTGTCAAGATTACCAATATCTAAACTCCATGACTGTCAAGAATGCCTACCCCCTTCCACTCACCGCTGACCTAATTGACAAGGTTCGACATTCCAAGATCTTTACTAAAATGGACGTGAGATAGGAGTATAATAATGTATGGATTGCCAAAGGAGATTGATGAAAGACAGCCTTCATCACTCCAATGGGACTCTTTGAACCAACCATAATGTTCTTTGGCCTCTGCAACTCCCCTGCCATCTTTCAAGCCCTCATGGACGACATCTTTGCTAACTACCTCACAGAAGAATGGCTGATAATATATATGGACGACCTCCTCATCCATTCAGCCGATCAGAAAACCCATCATGAAAGAACACGAAAGGTCTTGGCCTGTCTAGCTAAGCACAAACTATACCTAAAATTAGAAAAATGTACCTTCAATGCTCCAAAGGTGGAATATTTGGGACTAGTGTTGAACGAAGGATCAGTAGCTATGGATCCCATCAAGCTGAAGGCCATAGAAGATTGGCAAATTCCTCAGACTGTCAAGCAAGTATGGTCCTTCCTAGAATTTTGCAATTTTTACAGAAAGTTCATCCTGAACTTCTCTGCTCTTGCCCAATCCCTTACAGCTCTCACAATGAAAGGGAAACGTTGGGACTGGTCCCCAACAGAAGATGACACCTTCCACTCCCTCAAGAGACTCTTTCTCCACTCCCCAATCCTGAGATACCCAGACCCTGCCAAATCCTTTTGGCTAATGACAGATGCCTCACTTGCCACCACAGGAGGCGTTCTCATGCAGAAAGACAGGAATAGAGACCTCCATCCTTGTGCCTATCGCTCCTCCACCTTTTCCCCAGCAGAGTGGAATTATGACATCCATGATTGTGAACTACTAGCTATTATCCTTGCCCTGCAGGACTGGTGACACTACCTTACAGGCATGGCCCATCCCATCATGGTCCTAACAGACCACAAAAACCTCACATATTTTAAGGAACCCTGGAAACTATCCTATCGCCATGCCCGTTGGCAGCTCTTCCTACAAGATTATGATCTCAAGCTCATACATACTCCTGGAGGTCAGATGGCACCAGCGGACATGCTCTCTCACCTGGACATCTTGGAGGTGGACAACCCACCCCTCCAACTCTTAGATGACAAAATATTCATCTGCTCCATCGACACTGCCCTCGCCACCAAGCTGGCCATGCCCCCCACTGACCCTACCATCCTAGAGGCTCTCTGTTGCATAAATAATGGAGAGCCTGCCTTCCCTTGCTCTAATCCTGAAGACTGGGAACTCCGAGACAACTCCTTGTGATTCCAAGATCGCCTCTACATTGACAAGGTATATTGCACCCCCCTCACCCACACCATCCATAACGCTCCCACCACCAGTCATCCTGGGTTCTTCTGCCTTTATAAGTTCATTGTGGAAAGCTACTGGTGGCCTGGCATGGCCCGTTTCCTCCACAAATTCCTTGCTGGCTGCCCCATCTGTTAGCAACACAAGGTCGACACCCACCTGAATTGCCCCCCTATTATGCCTATTCCCACAACTGCCACATGCCCCTTCCAACACCTGTCTATGGACCTGATAACTGATCTACCCCCTTTTCCCCTCTGGGATGCTATTTTAGTCGTGGTGGACCACAGACTTTCGGAGGGGGCTATTTTTATTCCTACTACCAAATCCATCACTGCAGAAGGGGTGGCCACCTTATTTTTAGAAAAAGTATTTTCCTGTTTTGGCCTATATGACTCCATCATCTCCAACAGAGGCCCTCAATTCGCTAGTGCCTTTGCTAGAGAACTAGCCAGAGCCCTTAACTATGATCTGAAATTCTCCTCCACCTACCACCCCCAAACGGATAGGGAAACTGAACGAGTCAACCAGGAGCTGGAAACATACCTCTGCATCTACTGCCATAAACATCCAGATACCTGGGCAAAGATGCTCCCCATTGCTGAATTCGCTCACAACTCTTCCATCCACTCCACCACCCTTATTTCTCTGTTTAAACTCATGACTGGGTTTGCTTCCAGAGGCTTTCCCAATATTACCAAATCATTTGTACCAGCTGTCCAGTTCACCCTTGACCAGTGGTGAATGGCTTGGAAGGAAGCCTCAGCCGCTATTGAGTTTGCCCAAAAAGACTACTAACTTCCACTCCTGATCAAAACATTACATCCCCTATAAAAAAGGAGACCTAGTTTGGCTCTCCACAAAAAACCTAAAAACAAAAGGGGAATGCTGAAAGTTAATGCCCAAAAGGGAAGGCCCCTTTAAAGTCACTTGCATAATAAACCCTGTTGCTTTTGAACTAAAACTCCCGGATCACTGGAAGATCCATAACGTATTCCATGCCTTCCTACTATCCCCATTCGAACAGACTGATGAATTTGGCCCAATGGTTGCCAAACCTCCCCTTCCCCTGGAAGAGGAATCAGAATATGAAATTGAACAGATCTTGTTCCACAAAGAAAAACCCAACAACCTATTGTGACATGATCTACAGGTATAGATCTGAGATACAAAGAATCCCTAGCATTCAGCTGTCACTCAACAGTAGATAGGAGACTGATAGAAGTCCAGGATAGTCATAAGTCTTGTGGCAACCTTCACTGATAGGGGGAGCCATTGAACCAAATACCACATAGATTAAATGTAGATCTAGTTAAGGAAGCTACTGTACAAGGCAGTCATATTTATAGGGAAGAAGAACACTGCCATGACCATAACAGATGGTCATGGGTAGGTGGGGGACTGTTCATAGGGTAGAGGGTTGCATAGGTAGTAAGTAAATGGGGGAAGAAGAAGATCACACCAGTGTAAGGGTGCAATCACAAAGGAAATAAAGTCCACTGATAAGAAAATAATTGGGAAACGTACAGCTAGATCTGAACATGGATGCGTCACATCCATGCTGGATCAGTAGGCCACTCAGGGGCAGGTTCGGTCTCTTCCAGGGGTATGGGCAGTGCTTGCATGTTCCACCATCCTGGTACTTGCGCCTCCTGTTCTAACACCTCTCCCCAGGTAGCTTCCTCTGCCTCTCCATTCCAGAACTGGTGTCGGCTGTCCGGGTTCCCTCCATAAGCCGCAGTCGCAATATTGGCATTTAGCCATGGTCTATCCCCTTCATAAGGAAAAGGGGTTGCCCTCTGCAGGTAGTCCATGCAGTGTGTGACATTACCCCATCGATAAGATCGATGGACCTCATCGATCTCATCCCAATCCATCATCCATCTAGTCAGATTGACCCTTTCTGCGACTGGGGCAGAGATGTTGTGAGTGACCTGGGGCGTCCTCCTGACAGAAGGGGCAGGTGTAGTAGGGGCAGAAGGGTCAGAGATGGGTGGGACTTCCACACTGGTAGCATTGATAAGTTCTGGGCTCAGTGGGCGAGATTGGGGTGACATTTCTGTACTTTGTGAGGTGGGTGGCGAGTGGTCGCTTTGGTTGGTGGGACTGCTTGGGTACAGGGTGGGGGGACAGGGTGGATGGAAGGGAGTATTGCTGCGGGGGTTTTTCTGGGATTTCCCCATCGGATTCTTCCACAGTTTCAGGCACCTTAACGTCTGTAAGAGGTTGGGCGAGATGAATCGGGATGGGAAGAATATTCTCTTGTTCCTCACTATCTCACGATTCTCTGGTAGTCCCTGCAATCGCCGGATTCTTAAATAGGAAATGGCTCCCATTAAGAAAGGTGAACTATCCAGCAAGTTCAATGTCATTAAATCCTCACTGTCCCATAGTTCCGGGGAGTTGGAGGTAGATGGGATAAAGTTTTCCAAAGAAGGTGGAGGTAAGGAGGCGTTTGATAAAGAATCTCAGTCCATAAAAGTGGAGTGCATTGAGGGTCTGAGCGCCCGCCATGCAGAGATTTTCTGCGATCACCTCAGTAATGTTTGTAGTTTCACCTTCTTCAACGAGGAGTCTAGTGGTGACATAGCTGTGGTAGGCTTCTATGAGGAGAACGATGGAGGATAGTTTCCTGAGTTCAAGGTTGGCTTCTAATAAGGCCAGTCCTTGTGGGTCCTTTAGGATAGTAGCATAGGCCACTCATCTATAAGAGGGAGGGAGGATCTGGAGATTGAAGATGTCTTTGACCAGGGTGAGAATAAGGGACATGAAGAGTGACGAGAATGGTGGTGTGAGTGGAGATATTAAGATCGTTGACGTATAGTTTGAGATGTAGAAATGTAAAGTAATCAAGATAGGAAGCCAATGTCTCCTGTAAGGAAGAAGAAAGGGAAGGGAGTGGCGAATAAAGACGGTGGGAATGATGGGCTAGTAGCAATAATGATAGGGGCAATAGTTGATCCAACAATAGCACTTGTGGGTTTCTTGGTGTTGTTGATCGTAATGCCTCTTTCTTTTCGGAATGAAGATGGAGATGTGGGAGAAGTGGCAAGTATATTTAGTGGGTTTATTTGTTTTTAGAGAGAATTGGTAGAAGTCACAGCATTCGGTGGGGTTCTTGTCGTCGATCATAATTTGTGTTTTCTTTTATATGCTGTGAGTACTTTGTTGGCATGGGTGAAGTTGCTTTCAGGTTCCCAGGTGTTTTCTGATATGAAGTATCCTTTCCATTGAACTAAATAGGACCTGCATCCTGGATGTCCTCTATGGTTGATGATATGCTCGATCTTATATTCTTCTTCATCACCTATGATCTCAGATGGGGGTGGTGTTCCAGTGATTCCATATTCATCATTTTGGACAAATGGGGAAAGAAGAGAAGCATGAAATATGTTATGGATTTTCCAAGTTGAAGGTAAATCCAGTTGATACGTCATAGGTGAGAGTACTTTCGTGATGGGGAAGGGTCCTTCCCTTTTGGGACCAAGCTTCTTTGATGGATAGGAGGTTTTAAGATTTTTGTTGGATAGCCACACCTTATCACCTTTCTTCCAGGGTTTGAACTTTGGGAAGATGTGGGTGAACTGTTGGGCATTGGTGATCGCAGCTAAAGCTTCATCCTGGGCATGTTCAAGCATTTTTAGTCGATTTTCCAAATTTGGGTTTAGTGTTTTTCCGATTGCTGGATAGGCTCTAGGTTCGTATCCCATTATTAGGTGAAAGGGGGATTGTTTGGTTGTGGAGTGGATGGAGGAGTTATGATTAAACTCAGCCATTGGTAGTAACTCGCTCCAAAGGTCCTGTTGTCCCTGACAGAATATTCTCAAGTATGTTTCCAGCTTTTGGTTGACTCTCTCTGTCTCTCCATTGGTCTGAGGGTGATAAGCGGTGGAAAGAGCTATGTCATACTGGAGGAGTCTGGCTAGTTTTTTGGTGAATGCAGATGCAAATTGGGGGCCTCTGTTGGAGATTACCTTGGAATGTAGACCGAATTGGGGGAATACAAATTTGAAAAATAGCTCCGCCACTCTGGCTGCGTCTACCATTTTTGTTGTTGGGATGAAAATTGCCCCCCTACTAAGTCTGTGGTCCACCACGACAAGAATAGAGTCCGACCCTTGGGAAGGGGGAAGGTCCATGATCATATCCATAGATACGGTATGGAATGGGTGGGGACTGGAAGCCGGAATAGGGATTAATGGGGGGTGGGGCAGGTTGTTTATGTTTTTATTTTGCTGGCATATTGGGCATCCAGTGATGTATTTCCTTACAAATGTGGAGAGTCCGGGCCACCAGTAGTCCCTGGACAGGAGTTGGATGGTACAATGTTGTCCTCTGTGTCCTCCGGCGACGGAGGAGTGGACGGAGTGGACTAGGTCCTTCTGGGCTTCTGGGGGAATGTAGAGGTGGTGGCAGAAGTATAGTTGTCCTCCTTTATATGACCAATCTGAGGGGTGGGATTTATCAGGGATATGATTTTCCTTATACATGCATTGGAGCATGTCCAGGACTAGTGGGTCTTTTTCAGAAGAAGATTTGATCTTCTCTTTCAGGGCAACATTGATTTGCTGGGTAAATAGCTCCTCAGGGAGTAGTCGGAGTTCCGAATTATTGTCGGTTAAATTTGGATTTGGGAGTCTAGATAAGGTGTCCACCGGACCCATCTGAGTCCCGGGAAGGTGGTGAAAGATGAGATCATATTCCTGTAGGAATAGTTGCCACCGTGCATGTCTTTGGGACAGTCTCCGGGCTTCCTTGAAGTACAGAAGGTTTTTGTGGTCTGTTAGGAGAGTGACCAGATGGTTGGTTCTGGTTAGGTAATGTTGCCAGTTATCCAAGGCGTGGATGACTTCCAGGAGTTCCTTGTCGTAGATGTCGTAATTCCGTTCTGCTGGAGATAGTGTGCTGGAGTGGAATGCACATGGGTGCATGTCCCTGTTGGCATCTTTTTGCATCAGTACCCCTCCCATTCCTACCAGGAATGCATCTGTCATGACGTAGAAGGGTTTCATTGGGTCTGGTATGGAAAGGATGGGTTGTTTTAGGAATTGTCCTTGTAGAGCCTGGAATGCGGTTTCCTGTGGTTCTCCCCATTGCCATTTTACTTCTTTTTTTGTCAATTTGATGAGGGGGCATGCTTTAGTTGAGAATTCTTCGATAAATTTCTGATAGAAGTTACAGAACCCCAGAAAGGAGTGAACTCCTTTGACTGATGTGGGGGGATTCCATTCCTTAATGGCCTTTAGTTTGATTGGGTCCATCTCCATATGTCCTTCGGAGATTATCATCCCAAGGTATTCCGTAGTTTTGGTGTCGAAGGAGCATTTTTCCAATTTAAGATAGAGTTTGTGCTCCATCATGCATTCCAGAACCTTCCTAGTTCTTTCGTCGTGAGTTTTCTGATCGGGGGAGTGGATGAGGAGGTCATCCATATATATAATTAGCCATCCTTTGGCTAAATAGTCAGTGAAGATGTCATCCATGAGAGCTTGAAAGGTTGCTGAAGAGTTGCATAGTCCAAAGAACATTACTGTGGGTTCGAATAAACCCATCAGGGTGATGAAGGCTGCTTTCCTTCAGTCTTCTGG
This sequence comes from Austroboletus festivus, assembly GCA_038088875.1. Lineage (NCBI taxonomy): Eukaryota > Fungi > Basidiomycota > Agaricomycetes > Boletales > Boletaceae > Austroboletus > Austroboletus festivus. The sequence continues at coordinate 7,670 of JBBPJU010001099.1, forward strand.
TACAATCCTCACATTGTTGTATCCCCATCTTACATCCATTTTGGTGAAGATATGTGACCCCCTGAGTTTGTCAATCAAATCCCCAATCAGGGGTAAGGGGTAAGCATTTTTGACTGTATGCTCGTTTAGGTATCTGTAGTTCTGACAGGGTCGGAGTTTACCGTCTTTCTTGTCCACAAAGAAAAACGGGGATGCTTGAGGGGATTTGAATGGTTGGATTTTTCCAGATTTTAGGTGTTCTTCGATAAACTTCCTGCAGGCCTTGGTTTGTTCTGGGTTGAGAGGGTAGTTCTTTGCTCATCGAGGGGTGAATGAGGGAAGGAGATCAATGTGGTGGTCATAGGTCCTTTTTGGGGGAAGCATGGTTGTAGCTTCTTCCAAGAATACCATGTGGTACTGTCGGAATTTCTCCAGTAAAGTTATGCAGTCCTTTTGCTCCTTCCGGGCTAGGTCTGTAGATATCATGAGCTTGTTGATCTCCTCTGTATTATCCTTGCAGTATCTGATGAGAACTTCCTCATTCGGTTCTTCAGCTAAGTTGGTGATCAGATACTTGATTAAATACCTCTGTTCCTTCGGATTGGGACTCCTTTTCCCTCCCTTTAATTCCCTGTAGATCCAGTCGATTACTGGATTATGCTTAGCCAGCCAACTCATTCTGAGTATTATGTCAGTCTTTCCACTCCTGATCACCAGATAGTCCCTGGTTTCCCTTCTTCCTCCAATGGATGTGATGATGGTGGTTTTATGGGTAATATCCCCTCCTTTGTTGAAGGAGCCATCAGCATTGATGGCTATCTGCCTGATTTTTAGTTTAGTGAGGGGTAGTCGCAGTTTGCAGGCGATAGATTCATTAATGAAGCAGTTTGTTGCTCCACTGCTGACTAAGGCTTTGATTTCAGTGGTTCTTGGAAGTATTTGAATGGGGATTGTGATTGACTTTTGTTCTGTAGATTGTACATTCCAGGTTGTAGGAGAGTTACACACTGACTGAGCTCTCCGGATCAAAAACCCTTAGCCCTTTCCACTCGTGCCCTTAGTTCCTCTATGCTGATTTTTGTGACGGTTTCCTCTTCTTCCTCTCCTTGGTAGATGGGTTCTTCATAGACCTCCTTCAAGATCTTGATTATGTCCTCCTCTTTGACGTCTTTAGTTCTGAGAACCTTAATGTAATCGGCAATTGCCGATGATCCAGAGGTGGTGTCGGAGACTTCTTTGGTATGTTCCCTCTTTTGGAACTTATTGCCGGTGGGGTGGGAAGATGTTCCTGGCTGCAGATGATTCCTTGTGAAGCACCCTACTTTATGACAAATAAAGCAGCGATTTTCCTTTATGTGCTTGGCCTGATTAGTCAGCGATAGTTTGATGACATCAATATCCATAGCATTAGGGTCTTGTGCTGTGGTCTGGGCTTTGAATCGATTCCCTTTCAGGTCTCTGACTCATTCAATTTGTCTCATCTGTTTGTGACTGGACTCGATCCAGTCTTTAAGGGTTTCCAGCTCCTTTATCCCTATGACCTTTTCTGCAATTAAGGGGTTAAGGCCTCTGACAAACCATTCCATCAGAGCAGCGTCATCTGTTAACTTTGCTTTTCTGGTGTAGAGCTGGAAGTCCTGCATATTTTCCTGCAATCCTTTCATTGTAGGGAAGGATTCTTTATTCTTCTGTTTTAGAGCAGCTAACTTCCTCCTATGGTCCAAGTGGACTTCTTTGGACAAGAATGCTTCAAGGAATCGTTCCTTGAACTTTTTCCAGCCTTCTGTATCTGGAATCGTCCCTTCTTCGCACTGATTATAGTATGCTTCTGAGAACGTCTTTCCCCTTTCTTTGCTCATCTTATTCAGGGCAGTGTTAATCCGATCCTGATCGTAGGTGTAGATATCATCATTCATGCTGAAATAGTTGCTCATGGTCATGATCCACCATGTAGTATCTTCTCCATCTCCAGAAAAATCTACTGGCAGTCCAGCTCGTTTCTCAGTCTTCTGTCTAGACATAGTGGGTGGGTCTACTTCTAGGTCGAAGTCCTCTGTTGCTGTTGGGTGTGACATAGCTGTATTAGGTGGGACAGGAGTTGGATTCCTGTCAGCTGCAACAGTTTCTGTGTTAAGGGTTGGAGGTGTGGGTAAGCTCTGAGAAGGGCAATGATAGGTTCTGGTCATGTGGGGTCAGGGGTTGATATGATGGATAGGAGCAGTAGAGCTTCCTCTGATTCGAAGTCTTTGAGATGAATCGGGGATAGGGGTGTTTCAGTGGAATTGGTTGACATTCTGATTTTCTTCTCCCTCTGATGGGAGGTCAGCGGCAGAGTAAATGGTTGCAGAACTTCCCTAGTGGGGATTTGGGCTCACTAGACTCTTCTTGGTAGAACAAGGAGTGAACAAAGGTTCAACTAGATCTTTTGTGATGCAATCTACAGGTATAGATCTGAGACACAAAGAATCCCTAGCGTTCAGCTGTCACTCAACAGTAGACAGGAGACTGATAGAAGTCCGGGATAGTTATAAGTCTTGCAGCGACCTTCACTGATAGGGGGAGCCATTAAACCAAATACCATGTAGATTAAATGTAGATCTAGTTAAGGAAGCTACTGTACAAGGCAGTCATATTTATAGGGGAGAAAAACACTGCCATGACCATAACAGGCGGTCATGGATAGGTGGGGGACTGTCCGTAGGGTAGAGGGTTGCATAGGTAGTAAGTAAATGGGGGAAGAAGAAGATCACACCAGTGTAAGGGTGCGATCGCAAAGGGAATAAAGTCCACTGATAAGAAAATAATTGGGAAACATACAGCTAGATCTGAACATGGATGTGTCACATCCATGCTGGATCAGTAGGCCACTCAGGGGCAGGTTCGGTCTCTTCCAGGGGTACAGGCGGTGCTTGCATGTTCCACCATCCTGGTACTTGTGCCTTCTGTTCTAACACCTCTCCCCAGGTAGCTCCCTCTGCCTCTCCATTCCAGAACTGGTGTCGTCCGTCTGGGTTCCCTCTGTAAGCTGCGGTTGCGATATTGGCATTTAGCCACGGTCTATCCCCTTCATGAGGAAAAGGGGTTGCCCTCCACGGGTAGTCCATGCAGTGCATGACATCTATTATATTTAGTAAAATGGAGAAACTACCCCCATTTAGAAAATACTTGGGAGCCAGAATCCAACTTCATTCATTCTGATGAAACACTCTCCAAATATAAAAAGGCACCCCGGATTCCCAAATAAGACAATGGTTTATCCCACCCAACCAACCTTTCAGGACAAACGTTATGGTTGCTGGCACACAGAATTTGTCCCCACAGAAACAAAGGTTATTGAGTATAAAGAAAAACAGAGAACCATTAAGGAGAAAAGGGTTCACTTCCTTAATGAACACATCAGAAAACATTGGTACTACTGCCGAATCGACTTCTGCCCCTATCATTGGCATGCCAAGAATGGCTACTAGGAAAGAGATCATACTCTCCCCTTTGTTATGATTTCTTTCTTATCCTTCTTGTCTTGAAAATATAATTGCTGTACCAACTCTAGCCTTTTACTTTCTCTTGAATAATCCTATATGGATAAGTCCAATTCGCTTTCAGGCTAAGTCATATCCTCTTATTCATGCTTATTCATTTCTATCTAGTAATCGGCCTGATTACTCAGTTGTCATTTGTCATCATGAGTCATTCTCTTATCTTCTAACTCATCGATTATTCTTTGATGTTCTATTGCATTCTATATGACTTATCTACAGACAGCCTTGTTTCTATTCAAGGCATTATTCCCACACTGCCTCTTATTCCTCCTCACTATATAAGTCTGTCTATTTGCTGCCATGTACCCTAGTCTAGTTCTCCCTTACAATCACATCTCTTGTGCTTGTCCCTTCATCAGACTCCTGAGTGTTCTCTTCCACTCAGTCTCCCTAACCATAGTCCTTGTCCTACTCTGAGTGGACGCTTCCTATCTTGAACTCTTCAAGTATTTACAAGATGATACTCTGACCAAACCCTTGACCCTAAGGGCTATGCTTGGACCTACCCGGTACAAGCGTAACAAAAGAACTAGACTCTCATACTGCGACTAGCTTTGATCTAGATCGCCTACCATTTCTGTGACATGATCTACGGGTATAGATCCAAGACACAAAGAATCCCTAGTATTCAGCTGTCACTCAACAGTAGACAGGAGACTGATAGAAGTCCAGGATAGTCATAAGTCTTTCGGTGACCATCACTGATAAGGGGGAGCCGTTAAACCAAATACCATGTAGATTAAACATAGATCTAGTTAGGAAATTACTGTACATGGGCAGTCGTATTTATAGTGAAAGGGGAAAACAATATGACTGTAAAGAGAAGTCATAGGTAAGTGGGGGACTGTCCTCTGGGTAAAGGGTTGTATTGAAAGAGACATAGGTAGATAGGAAAGGTGGGGGAAGATAAGATCACACCAGTGTAAGGGTGTGATCGCATAAGAAACAAGGTCTGAAAGATAATAGAAATAAGAGAGATTGGAGTATGTACACCTAGATCTAGGCATGGATGCGTCACATCCATGTGGGGTTGGTAGGCCATTCTGGTGCGGGTGCGGTCTCCTCTAGTGCTACAGGCAGTGCCTGCATGTTCTACCATCCTGGCACTTGTGCCTCCTGTTCCAACGCCTCTCCCCAGGTAGCTTCTTCCGCCTCTCCATTCCAGAACTGGTGTTGTCCATCAGGGTTCCCTCTGTAGGCAGCCATGGCGATGTTGGCATTAAGCCAGGGTCTGTCCCCATCAGAAGGAAAAGGAGTGGCCCTCTGCGGGTAGTCCACATGGTGTGTGACAATTTCACTTCCCAGACATCTCAGCTGGCATCTTTGCCAAGACCCAGAAGAACCTGAACCTGAAACCTCAGAACCCTCTGAATCCTCTGAAGGGGAGTCCTCTGATCCAGATGTCCCTATCGACAATGAACCAACTGATCTCCCTGATCTTGCTGGACAATTATCATCCACCCTTGTCATCCCCAGAGTTCCTACTCCTCCAAGTCCAACCCCTCAACCCCAAACAGGTCGAGTCTTCTTTCCTCCACTAGTACACCCTATCCCCTCTTCGCCAAGTGCCATGTCTTCTTCCAAACCCACCGAATTACACCTTGGCACCCTGGATGATTTTGATGGCACTCCATCAGAAGCACTCCCCTGGCTCAGGACCATTCAGTTATATCTAGCAGTCAACATCAACTTGTACAACACAGATACAAAGAAGATCGCCTATGCCCTGTCATACATGAAAAAGAAAACAGCCCTAACCTGGGCATCTACCTTCCAAGAAACAAAACTCACAGGAGGGAATTTCTCTCTAGGTTCTTGGACAGATTTTGAAACAGCTTTCAAAGATACTTTTGACAACAAAGACATGAAAGGAGAAGCATTAGCATGGCTAGCCAAAACTTGAATCTATGAAAATCACTCTGGAGGGTACAATCCCACTCTTCAGAATTATATTGCCAACTTTAAAAATAAAGTCGCCATTGTCAGAGTAAGCAATGATGACATCCTGATTAACTACTTTGCATCAGGGATTCCCGTCTCTCTAATGAGACGTGTTCATACCATGGAAACCATACCAACTACCATTGCTAGCTGGTATACCAAGACCACTCACTTCACCACCATCAAAGAAAGAGCCCTCGAAATCACCTCCAGACATAAAAAAGGTAATACTACCTTTACCCCAACCTTCACCTCCCGAACCACCAAAGACCCTAATGCCATGGATGTCGATCTCATAACCCTGCTGAAGAAATTGACTAATGAAGAACAAGAAAGGTGCAGAAAGGAGGGACGATGTTTTAAATATCATCAAAAGGGACATATGACAAAAGACTGCAGAGTCAAGTTCGAAAGGAAACCACCTGCAGTACCACCTAAAGATATCAAGATTGTCGAATCTGGAGTAGAAGAAGTAGGGGAACAAATTGTAGGAAAGGTGGTGATGGATTTTTAGACAGGAGGATGAAAGCAATGCATATACCTCTTCCCTTTCGATTATGTACTAGTATTAAAGCCATGTGAATCCCTATCCAACTCCTTCTCGCATCTGACATGGTCAAAGTCATCGCCACCTCTGCACTAGTAGATTCTGGTGCCCAAATCTCCTGCCTAAACTGGAATTTTGTCAGAAAACATCACCTCTCTCAACATCGACTACTTTCTGTTATGGTATGATGGAGGCAGTCCCCCACGCCATACCCAGAGGCGTTAGATGCGCCGTCTTTTTCTTTCTTCGCAGGGGGGACGATGGATACCACTGATGACTTCTCCAGTGGTATCGCTTGGGGAAGTTCCCTGGAACACTGGAACAGTTCTCCTCCCTTACTGGAGAACCAGGAGAATGTTCCCCCGGGGAACGAGGAGTGGTACACCTGGGATGCGGAAGAGGTCGCTGACTTCTTCTGCCGGCAAGGGGACCCTTTCCCTTTCATCTGAACACTGACAATTTCTCCTTACTTGGTTTCTTTCCCCTTTCTTTTGTTATGGGACAGACCCCCCCTTCTT
>JBBPJU010001100.1:0-14190 GCA_038088875.1 Austroboletus festivus
GAGGGCCGACCAAGGTCGGAAGTCCAGTAGGAAGAGAGAGGGGAGAGCCGGCGAGAATCCGTGCGATGACACTCGGAGGCAGACAAGGACCGGACACGACGACCGTCATCATCGACTCGGGACTGTCTGATGCTGTGTAGTTGAGGCAGGGTGAGTTCCGTGGAACTCACGGTGGGACTGGAACCGGAACAAAAGGACCGGGGCGGGCAAGAGGAAGTAGCCGAGCCGCCCGAACGATCGGATGTCGGAGAGTGATCGTCAAAGAGGCCAGCGGGAGTGAGGAGATGTGCGTCGGAGGAGTCCTCGGCCTTGACGGAGGGGAGGAGGGTTGTTTCGAGGAAGAGCTCCTCGCCACCTGCAACGAGATGGTATTCTATTGGGAAGGGGAAATGAAGGGGAACGACGGCAACAGAAGGGGAGGGATGGGTACCTGGCTCGCCCTTCCACATGTTTCGCAAGACCTGAATGTGGCTTGCAACCTGTTTCTTTGACCGCTCTACGCCGTTCTTGTGGAGGTAGTCGACCAGGAACTGGTTCCTCCAGCGGCTGCGACCACGGGAGTATGTTGCCCAGGGTGACTCCCAGTAATCACGGAGGCCTAGAAGGATAAAGAATGAGGAATGAAGAATGGAATGGGCAAAAGGAGGCAGAGACGAACCTTGAACGAATATGCGCTCGATGTCCTCGGGCCAGACCTCACTGGAGCCATCTTTGAGAAGCTTCCTGTGCTTGCGCTGGGGAGTGAGAGACTTTACGGGAGTATCAGAGTCGTAGATGGCGGAGAGTCTTGAGGCACGCATGAGGGAGGAAGGAGGGGAAGGGAGGAAATGAGGAAGAGGAGGACGCCGGAGGGTTATATATGTGAGACAGGATGAGGATAAGTATTAGAATAGCACGCAGGCGAAGGCTAAAGATCCGGTTTGGCATGAGCAACCCGTTAGCTCGGATACCTCTAATTGAAAATGCCCTGGTTCTTGGCGAGATGCCGATCGGGTAATTCGTGGGAAATTGTACCTGTTTGCGGCATCACGTCACATCCTGTCACAAATAGAGTTCACACCATGCGGAAATGGAAAGAGCCCGCCACAGAAGCGGAGTGAGAGGGTGAGAGACAAATCGGCCGATCTAAGCGCCGATGCTTCTGGCCTGTGCCTACTGATTTGGGGGCCATCCCCCTTCTTTCCGGGGTCGCTGCGCCCACACCCCACTCCGGCATCCTCGGCAGCCATCCCGGTATTCCAGCATTCCGGCTCGCTTGCCGGGTGTCGGAAAATAAATATTAACATCGCCGCTCTAATTGGCCACCGTCCGATCCAACTTTGCCAGTCGACACCGCACCGGCAATGGCGGAGACGATCCGATGGCTGCGACAGAACGCGGCATCGTATGGCGAGCGGGACCGGGTCTGTGTTGACGTCGAGGCCGTCCTCGCCCGCTTTCCTACGCTACGTCCCAAGTCCGACGTTTACAGTCAGTCTCGAGCGCTCTCTCCGATTCATTATTGATCGCAACCACAGCCTACGACGATGGCCGTGCCCAGCTCCTTCTCTGTCTCCACGGTCTCCTCCCAATCTCTTATAGGGGTTCTTCTTACAATATACCGATCGCAGTCTGGCTCACAAAGGATTACCCCCGCCATCCACCCATCTCCTATGTCGTCCCCACCCACGACCTCCTCGTCCGCCCTAGTAAATACGTCGATCTGAGTGGTCGATGTGCGATCCCATATTCAATCGACTGGCAGAAAAAGCCCGAGGTCTGTCCCTTCCCCTCTTCCCAGTCCAGCCCAATTCACCTTGTCCAAGCCCTGCAATATCGCCGCTCTCCTCCAAGCAATGCAAGATCACTTTTCTCGTCTACCCCCTCTTTATGCCAAGTCCAAGTCTTCTAGTCCTCGTCCAGCCCCTCACCCCCCCCCCTCCTCTTCCTCTATCCCTCCTCAGCCACGCTCCCAGCCCTCATCCCCTCAACAAGCTCCCCGTGATGATGATCGCCCAGCACTGCCACCGAAACCCATCTCCTCCCAAACACCTCCCGTCCCCCCGCGCCCTATCGCTACGCCAACGGCATCCTCATATCTGCAAGTATGCCCATATTACTTTAAAATGCTATCCCCTTTCCTCAATCATAACCCCACATCCAGACTGACCTCTACAATCGGCCCGCGCCGCCCCTACCCCAGCAGCCACGTGTCGATATCCAACCGCAACATCACCAACCAGCGCCTCCTCCGCAGGGCGTGCATGCCAATGATGGAAATACCGTGCGATCAGCCATCGAAGAGTCTAGAGAGCCCTCGTCTCCCACCACTACTAATTACCGTGCACCTCTACCTCGGAATGCCCTTTCAACCGTGCCCTATCCAAACGCACAAAGTCCGATGGCTCTGACCCATTCCATCCACGTGCCTGTCCCTCCACCGCAAGTTCGCCCTCCGCCCGCCGTGTCGAATGTCTCACGCCCAAACTTACTCGATGATGAGTCCCCCATCCCACAGCCTCCTCCGACCCAAGTACCGCCACGCCCCCCAAATCCAGAACTGCTCCGGCTGCATGCGCAAGTTCATGACAAGATTCGATCGGAGTTTTCCTCTCTCTCCCAGGTCATACGCTTGGAGGCTGACCGGCTGCGTGCCCAGCAGACCGATCTTCTTGCCGGCGAGCCTGCTATCCGGGATGAGATGGCACGATTAGAAGCCGTACGGGATGTGTGCCGTAACGTCACAGCAAGGCTGCGGACCACCGTTGAACGAGCAGAACGCAACTTAGCCGAATTGCGCCGGAAAGGTGATCCAGGCGTAGACGAATTAGTCTGTTCGACGAGTATTGTCCACAATCAGCAAGTATCTATTATTATGAAGTGTCCGGGTGCGATCACGACTCACCAACGTGGATTCAGGTTGATCAATTTAGTCGCGGAAGACAATGCAATTGAAGACACTATCTACCATTTGCACAGGGCCCTAAACACTGGGGGTATTGATCTAGAACGTTTTTCGAGGGTGAGGGACATTTTTTTTGGTTGATCACATGGTCTTCTCATATCGGTCGTCGCTCAGACGACGCGTGTGCTCGCCGAAGAGCAGTTCATGAAAAGGGCGCTGATAGAGAAGATTCAGGTAGGGATGCCGATGGAGACGAGCATACCCTATACCTAGTCATATTTAGCAGCCGAGCGTGACACCTTGAAGATCGAGATGCGTGTCTGGACTTGGATCTTATGGGGGTGCTCGGAGACATAGTTGCCAAATGTGCAATGTTCTGGACCACGCGCCCAAGTGGGGATATGACCCTCGCAAGTCCAATTGTCGTGACCTTTTCGTGGGTGGCGCTGTGCTGCGGGCTGACAGAAAGACTTGTGACTGATAAGTGGCAGTAATTCGTTCCTGGGGAACGAGTGCGCCCTTCCGTCGGCAGAAAACTGGCAGTGCCCCCTTGTAATTGTTCCAAGCCCGGATCCGGATCTTCCAACTAGGTTCCGAGTGGGAAACTAGGCGCACCCATATCTATTCATCGAACCACTTTAATGAACCGTTTTTCATGACCGGGAGAAGGGAGAAGTTCACTATACTTGTAACGTTTCCAATAACGACAGCATGACAAACTTGCCTATTACATCTATACAATGGGTCAAGGGGTCTCTATCAGCCAATATAAACGGATGCCGACCCCTTCGCACTCGGCCTCAACGCAGATCAGGCGACCCGGCCTTCACCCTTTTCTGTACCGATTTCAACCCTCTTCCGATACTCTGGGTCCCTTCCCGCGCTTCCTACCCACCTCCACACGCGGTGTTCATCACCACCTTGTACCTCTTCCAGGTTGACCCTGACGTTTGCGTTACCCTCAACGATCTGTTCCACCTGATCCCATAACCTTTTTCTGGCGGATATTGAGTGTTGCTCCTGAAGAATCAGGTCACGGAGCTGAGGAGAGGATAAATATGGCTGAGGTGCCGTCACCGGATCCATATGGTGGGCGAGCTCCTGGTTACGCAACGTATCAAGTGCAATTTGAACTAGTTCCGCGATACGCTTCTTCTCTATTTGGCGTTGGGCGCGGCTCCGTCTCAAGAAGTAGAGCATGCATGCACTAGTAATCAATGCTGAAAATAAGCCATCAGCACCAAGCAACGAGTAAAATGTGGTAGCCTTTACCAAATGCAGTTCCTCGCCATCGTAGCCAGACCTCTCGCAACTTCACGGTAAGCTTGCAATTCAGGGTTAAATTGGCAGTCTTGTGGGCCACATAGCGATGTCCACTGAAGCAAATTTAGTGACGTGATAACCGGGATCCATCAATTAGTTATCGCGAACTCACGACATATCCTCCCCAAATACAACGCTTCCCCACTCGATGAGCTGTTGCATGGCCTCGTTAAAGGTGTCCTCAAATGTTTCCAGTAGGTGCGACTACGACCCCAAAATACTATCAGCTGTGATCGGAAAGCGACAAACCAACACACCGCTGTTTTTCTCTTCATCGTTTCTCGCAAATCTTGCACTTCTAAACCCCACTTTCTAGCTTCACCCCCTTCACTATCGGATAGCGTCACTTGGTGCCCCTCACCGCCGGCACAAACTTTTCTCCCACGCTCCTGGCTAAGGAGGGCTTCGATCGCCTTTCCCAAGGCGCCGATATTCCTCTTTCGTCTCGGATCTTCAATACAATGAGGCGAGAATGCCACAGGGCCCAATCCGGGCAACCCATCGGCCACCTCAGAAATGAAGGTCCAGACTAACTCGACAGGAGCTGATGGGGCGGTCCCGAAAGGTGACAACAACGCAAGAATAGGGTGCGGACGCTGTATGTATCCACTATTGCACACTACTGTGTGCAGGTCGCACGATGCATATTCTGGACAAGGTGTGCACGCTGAAGGATGTGGCAAAGGGATGAACGAAAGCGGTAAACACGCCTTTCCATCCCGGGTAGCGATTGCATCAAAAAACTCTGATGCTCTATCCATAAGGCTCCGGTCCGCTCGGACGCACGATCGTGTTTTAGAAATACCAGCCTGGAAATCCTGCAAGGCTTGACTACTATTCGATCCCGCATCGCAAAAGCCAATGGATGTAGATTCCCTCTTGTACTTGATGAAAATGCTGGAAAAAATAAGAAAGCAGATCGCATACAAGTATTTCAGTAGATAATGCCATCGTCTTGGACGAGACTCGTCATGGTGGACGATTGTGCCCGGAATGTGAATGGTCGATGTCACTTGCTTGTTGACCTCAGACTCTTCAGCCGCGTCCTCTGGAGCGCTCGCTTGCAGCGCCGCTACATCATATGATTGACTTGCAATACCCGAAATGGGAGAGTGCGGCACTTGCTCTGCCATCAGAGATAGGCTAGACTGATGGCTTCGAGGAACAAATGCCATTTTCTTTCCAGGAGATGACCATCCGGATGGCTGCCGTGGGATGTCCGATGGAAGTTCTGGCTCAAATTTGGACTGAAGCGGAGATCGCTGGGATGGTACAGGCAAAATAGGCGCTTTCGTTGGCGAAGATGGGGGAGAAAGTTGTGGCGGCGCTGACATGGAGTGGCGAGGTTTCTTCTTGCCAATGCTTTGGTGGGCCATTCTCCCGATAGGGGGTGGTCGGGTCGGCGACGATGATTCAGCACCAGACTGGAAAATATTATTGTCTTCCCATCCGCTGTCATCTGCGATCTACAAGTGGCGATGTTGAATCAGAGAGCAATGCCATAGTAAAGTATAAAACGTACTGATGTTCGCCGTCTCTGGGGATTGTCCTGAAACTTAGACTTTGTGTCATTTGAAGGGAAACCGATTGAAATCACGCTCACCTTCTTCCTTGTCACTTTCGGAACTGGTGGTTTGTCCTCTTCTGATTCACTTTCTTCCACGAGGGTCGGTATGTTACTACGAACCTTAGTGCTTGAGATCCCACCCAAGTCTGGTTGCGCCGATGAGCGACGGCGCTTTGGCTAAAGACGAGTATGAGCGCGAAAAAAGTAGACGGGATGCTCATTGAAACCTACTGGCTCCGGTCGTTGTAAGAGTTTATCATCTTCAAGAGCGCGGGAGAGTCTTCGTGAAGACCGCCTGTTTACCTGAACCTCGATAAGCCCAAACTAACCGCTTAACGGGGATGGAAGGCGTCACCTTTGCAGCTGCACTGAGTGGTCGGCCGGTCAGACCGTCTGTAATGCCATCGTCGCTAGCGAGACTATTCTCTCTCTTCAGCCTCTCTTTCCGAATCTTGGTAACCTTTGGTTTAATTTCGTCCAGGAATAACTGCACGAGCTTTGCTTTGGTGTAGGGTGTAGGATAACGGATCTGATGGTGGGTGAGAACTCCCAGTAACTGGGATACGGTCAAAGTATTTGGATCAAAGTAATTGTCGAGATAATCTCCCTGTGTAATGACTTGCGTAGCAGTCAAAGACCTCGACATCATGGGCAATGTCAACAAGAATTCGTTAGTGGCAGTGGCATGAGGGGTTATTCACCACGATCACGTGCCCTATATTTGCCTTTTTACAATGTCCTCGCCAACTAGTTTGAGTTTTCTGTACAATGTTTGGGTTCTTCGTGCGCCTCTGATTGCCGCTTCTAGCACCCTTTGGAGGATGGTGATGTTTGGCCGTAGTATGATGTGGATCGTGTGGTCTTATTGTCTTGCCTGCTCAGCCCCGATTGATGTCGGGATCTCCGCACAATCCACTGCAGGTCACATTGTGGGGCTTATCGTCGCATGCTAGTTTCTTTGTTACCTATACTGCTGTGTTCCACTTTCCTCCTTGAGCACTTATAACAAGGCAACTATTCATGGGCTAACCTTGTGTAGCAGCTAAGGAAATATACATATTAAGAGTCGCATCGACATACTTAGTGGCATCTGTATTTATCGCGGGTGGTTTACTACCACCGCTTACAAGTTTTAGGACGTAAAGCTACTGACTATTTAGGTTAAAACTTGAAGTGCAGACTAGGCAAGTTACTGTAAACTTGGAATTTTGAATTTGAACTTTGGCAGATTTATTTCATCGAATCTGTAGAAGTTTATGTTATCGTTATGTCATTCACAATGACATGACATGCCGCCGCCGAAGTCGGGCCCATTGATTGTCGTACTATACTAGTCTCATCGCCTCCGGCTGTACCGGCGGAGACACTTGAAGTCGACAGAGGTGTACATTTTTGAAAGATGGGATTATTAACTATAACTATGTCAAACGTAGAAATATTATACATTGTTTATGGGTTCATGGGTTCATTTCGCGCCACGAACTTGGGTCTGAATGGACCAGATGGTCCGAACCAGTTACCAATGATCTAATGCATCCCGCGTATCAGAGCCGAAATTGTCAAATTACCCGTGACACTTACCATTCTATTCCAGTATGCCCATGGAAATAGGTCCTGAAGCGGTGGGTAAAAACATTGGGCTGCTATCCTGTCTGAGCGGACTTATCTACACATACCTTTCCAAAGTGGTAGTAAAGTCTGGATACGAGCCGATCAGTACCACACTGGAATGAACTGAAATCACAGAGCTGACCTTCGTGGCCTCGCTTGATCACCGAAAAAGCTGGCAAACGACTCCTTCGGCTCAAAGCCATACTTGAACTCGATCAGCATCAGTTCGCCATAGCCCGTAAAGAGCTAAAGGGGAGATTAGACAGCGATAAAGTAGATGATTTGATGATGCAGACAGGACAGCTGGTATAACCATCATATCTAGCACTGCTAAGGCTGCCGTTATCCACCAGAGAAAATAAATTCTCTGTGAGAACAGGGGCTTGTGACGTGATGGCGGCTGCCGTCTTGCTGGTCGGCAAGGAAGCACAATCCCCTAAAGCAAATATGTTGTTGTATTCTGGTTTTACATGTTGAAGTGTTTCATGATTGACATCCACCCAACCTGCAGTGTCAGCAACAGGCGAATTTTTGATAAAATCCACTGGTCCCATCGGAGGTGTTACGTGTAGGAATGAGTATTCACGATCAACGGTCGTGCCATCAGTTTTTCTGAAGGTCGCCTTGCGATTCGATACATCAAGGGCAATAAGATCGTGCTCGAATTCGCCGCTAATGCCTCTTTGAATCCGAAGGGCATTCAAGGCATCGGAGTACTTCTTCACACTGAACATGGACGGCATTCCCGTCATAAACGTGATGTTGATATTGTTTTCCCTGCCGGATTTTCTGTATTGATCCCAAGCCATCCACATTATTTTCTGAGGAGCTGCCATTATATCAGAATTGAACGTATCGTTCTGGGGTCAAGTTCAGTACCTCCAGGACATTTGATGACACCCGCTGGTTGCGTAAATATTGCACTCCCACGTTGCAGGGAATCGATCTTCTCCCAAGCTTTGTCGCACGTATCAAACGAGTAAATAGACGACACGCCGGAAGAAGGGTTCATAAGAGCTTCAGACAAGCCTTTGATGGAATTCCAATTTATCTTCAGACCAGCAGCAATGACTAGTGTTTCATAAGCTATTGAGCGACCTGTCGAAGTTGTCACAGAAGACGTTGTAGGAGAGAATGTTGCAACGTTTTCTTCTATGTGTGCAATGTGAGGCGGGAGTAAGGAAGCCAGAGTGCGCCGGAATTCATGTTTGGGGCTGAGCCCCGCGCCAACAAGGGTCCTCGAAACAATGAGGAACACCTGTTTCAGGTAGGGAAACTAACCTACCAACCCGGCTAGAGCGAGAGAAAAAAGTAGGCAGTGTGTTTGGATCACGCAGAATCACGTATCTTACTTGATAGTTGTGGAACTTGGCCGCGTCAAGCACCACAATATCATCGCGGTTCAGGGGTCTACCTGCTGTGGTAAAACGATTGTAGATTTGATTTGCCACAGATAGCCCTCCAGAACCTAGGGTGCCATGTGCCAAACTGCGTGGATCGTCTGATTTGAAGAGAACTCACCTCCACCGACAACAACGACCTTGAACTTGCCCTTGGATGCCGAGCTAGCGAATCGGACTTGTTTCGCCGATATTTGTGCGAAGGGACAAGGCGTATGAAATATTCGCATTGTGAGCAATTCAGAGGAACCAGCAGGGGCGCTGCATTTATACACTTTCTTCCAATCGTCTTATCGAGTGTGCTGGCAGTACAGTAGCCATTGACCGCGTGAACCGCGGTGTTAACTTGATCCTGCTGCGGTGCCCCGGCAAAGATGTGCCTGACAAGACGTTACAGAATGTACCGGACCTGCCACCTGGCAAGATGCAGCGACAACACTGATAACGCACCGTTTGTGACAGCACAATCGCCACGATATTGACAACAATGGCACGCAGCAAGCCGAGCCAGGTCATTCATATCACTCTGCGAATCCAACATGGCAATCTCAGTCAGCGCCCATGTGCTCTAGTCCACGGACGTAGGTTAATCTCTTTTATGGAGGTGCAATTTATGATAACATTTGTTTACGGAGCGCACCTCAACAAGTTGCTCAAGTGCTTACAAGTGCCGGTGGAGTGGGACCGATGGAAAGGTCGGGTGCGTGTTGTTTCCGTTTGTGATCGAACTGTTCACATTGTGGTGTATCGCACCCTCTTTCTCTTCTTTTTCGTATACTACGTGACCTCATGTTCAGATTATGCTATCGCGCAGGATTTGCACAATTTAAATTGAGCTTGAACGTCATCTCAAACGTGAAGACACTGGGCAATACTTGAAGTCTAGTACTATCTTCACATTCGGACGACATTCAGGCTCGGTTTAAATTATGCAAATCCCGCCGTGTATGCTCTTCCCAGGCCAGGTGTTAATGGTGGGGCACGAAGGCAGGATGCCCGCTGCAGTCCCCCTGGCTGCAGCTCTCTATTTTATACTCTACTCAATATCGTATATTTGATGCTACCATGTGCTCAATAGAACCTACCATGTGCTCAGTAGAATTCACCATGTGCTCAGTATGATTCGCCATGTGAGGGATTGCATCTGATTATTGGAACGAAGCATCATCGGGGCTTCATTTTACTCAACACCAGGAACATCAATTATATACTTCTGTGACACGTGAGGGGCTTCTACACATATCTGGTCCGAGGATATGCAGCATGACTGTGGCTCAAGTCCACTCCAAGTGCTTCCGGTTGCTTCATCTCGGATGTACAAAACTCAAGCTTGGCGCTTCCTACCGCGGATCGCGTGAAGCATTGTAAAGACCTAGTTTGTACAAGGAGTGTTGATCGTTCCTGAAACTTTAACCTTTGACCTACTCTTGGCCCTCGGACCGAGTCTGATTTTTCCCGAGGCTCTAGGTATCGCAAACCTGCCCTGTGAAGAAGCTTCTGGGGAGTTTTACCGTCCACCTAAAAGTTGTGGCATGTATACTGAGGCTGGGAATGATGGAAGCTCCTTTGGGTACATGCGCATGTTTTGTTCACCCACCGCCTAGTAGCCCCCCATAATAGCAACATACTAAAGTACTAGTGCCGATCTGACTACCACCATTGGTGTAAGCCGAGGAATCGTAATGAGCTTCAATATGTTTCGGCGTAAACATGCTGCGCAAGGCGACAAATGCGTACATTTTAGAGCGTTTTAGGGAACGATGCAAACGTGAATGAATTCATGCCATAAATCTCGGTCGGAATAATCCCGACGATCCAAACCAGTTACCATTGATCTAACACATCGAGATTGAGTGCATCAGAGCAGAATCCGGCAAGCGTAATAATGAGGTTTACCATCAAATTCCAGTATGCCCACGGAAATAAGTCCTAGAACACAATGAACGGTTCACACCTTCAGAGGTAATCTATTGACACGCACTTTCTTCAAATGATAGAACAATCTATATCAGAATATCAATACGACCATCGAACGCTCAGAATTCGAATTGCAGACCTTCGTGGTTGCACCTGGTCGCCGAGTAAACCGGAGAACGATTCCTTCGGTTCTAATCCATACTTGAACTCCGCCAGCATTAATTCACCATAACCTGTAAGGAGCTACGACCTCGATTAGAAGGGAGACAAACTCTATGGCTTCATAACGCTAACTGGACAGCTGGTATAACCATCATATCTGGCATTGCCAAGGCTGCCGTTATCCACCAGAGAAAATAAATTCTCTGTGAGAATAGGGGCTTGTGACGTGATGGCGGCTGCCGTCTTGCTAGTCGGCAAGGAAGCACAATCCCCTAAAGCAAAGATGTTGTTGTATTCTGGTTTTACATGTTGAAGTGTTTCATGATTGACATCCACCCAACCTGCAGTGTCAGCAACAGGCGAATTTTTGATAAAATCCACTGGTCCCATCGGAGGTGTTACGTGTAGGAATGAGTATTCACGATCAACGGTCGTGCCATCAGTTTTTCTGAAGGTTGCCTTGCGATTCGATACATCAAGGGCAATAAGATCGTGCTCGAATTCGCCGCTAATGCCTCTTTGAATCCGAAGGGCATTCAAGGCATCGGAGTACTTCTTCACACTGAACATGGACGGCATTCCCGTCATAAACGTGATGTTGATATTGTTTTCCCTGCCGGATTTTCTGTATTGATCCCAAGCCATCCACATTATTTTCTGAGGAGCTGCCATTATATCAGAAATGGACATATCATTCTGGAATCAAGTTCAGTACCTCCAGCACATTTGATGACACCCGCTGGTTGCGTAAATATTGCACTCCCACGTTGCAGGGAATCGATCTTCTCCCAAGCTTTGTCGCACGTATCAAACGAGTAAATAGACGACACGCCGGAAGAAGGGTTCATAAGAGCTTCAGACAAGCCTTTGATGGAATTCCAATTTATCTTCAGACCAGCAGCAATGACTAGTGTTTCATAAGCTATTGAGCGACCTGTCGAAGTTGTCACAGAAGACGTTGTAGGAGAGAATGTTGCAACGTTTTCTTCTATGTGTGCAATGTGAGGCGGGAGTAAGGAAGCCAGAGTGCGCCGGAATTCATGTTTGGGGCTGAGCCCCGCGCCAACAAGGGTCCTCGAAACAATGAGGAACACCTGTTTCAGGTAGGGAAACTAACCTACCAACCCGGCTAGAGCGAGAGAAAAAAGTAGGCAGTGTGTTTGGATCACGCAGAATCACGTATCTTACTTGATAGTTGTGGAACTTGGCCGCGTCAAGCACCACAATATCATCGCGGTTCAGGGGTCTACCTGCTGTGGTAAAACGATTGTAGATTTGATTTGCCACAGATAGCCCTCCAGAACCTAGGGTGCCATGTGCCAAACTGCGTGGATCGTCTGATTTGAAGAGAACTCACCTCCACCGACAACAACGACCTTGAACTTGCCCTTGGATGCCGAGCTAGCGAATCGGACTTGTTTCGCCGATATTTGTGCGAAGGGACAAGGCGTATGAAATATTCGCATTGTGAGCAATTCAGAGGAACCAGCAGGGGCGCTGCATTTATACACTTTCTTCCAATCGTCTTATCGAGTGTGCTGGCAGTACAGTAGCCATTGACCGCGTGAACCGCGGTGTTAACTTGATCCTGCTGCGGTGCCCCGGCAAAGATGTGCCTGACAAGACGTTACAGAATGTACCGGACCTGCCACCTGGCAAGATGCAGCGACAACACTGATAACGCACCGTTTGTGACAGCACAATCGCCACGATATTGACAACAATGGCACGCAGCAAGCCGAGCCAGGTCATTCATATCACTCTGCGAATCCAACATGGCAATCTCAGTCAGCGCCCATGTGCTCTAGTCCACGGACGTAGGTTAATCTCTTTTATGGAGGTGCAATTTATGATAACATTTGTTTACGGAGCGCACCTCAACAAGTTGCTCAAGTGCTTACAAGTGCCGGTGGAGTGGGACCGATGGAAAGGTCGGGTGCGTGTTGTTTCCGTTTGTGATCGAACTGTTCACATTGTGGTGTATCGCACCCTATTTCTCTTCTTTTTCGTATACTAAGTGACCACATGTTCAGATTATACTATCTCGCAGGATTTGCACAATTTAAATTGAGCTTGAACGTCATCTCAAACGTGAAGACACTGGGCAATACTTGAAGTCTAGTACTATCTTCACATTCGGACGACATTCAGGCTCGGTTTAAATTATGCAAATCCCGCCGTGTATGCTCTTCCCAGGCCAGGTGTTAATGGTGGGGCACGAAGGCAGGATGCCCGCTGCAGTCCCCCTGGCTGCAGCTCTCTATTTTATACTCTACTGAATATCGTATATTTGATGCTACCATGTGCTCAATAGAACCTACCATGTGCTCAGTAGAATTCACCATGTGCTCAGTATGATTCACCATGTGAGGGATTGCATCTGATTATTGGAACGAAGCATCATCGGGGCTTCATTTTACTCAACACCAGGAATATCAATTAGTGAGTCCAGCAGTTGTATGCGATATACTTCTGTGACACGTGAGGGGCTTCTACACATATCTGGTCCGAGGATATGCAGCATGCCCACTGTGGTTCAAGTCCACTCCAAGTGCTTCCAGTTGCTTCATCTCGGATGTACAAAACTCAAGCTTGGCGCTTCCTACCGCGGATCGCGTGAAGCATTGTAAAGACATACTTTGTACCTGGAACTTTAACCTTTGACCTGCCACCACTCTCGGCCCTCGGACCGAGTCTGATTTTTCCCGAGGCTCTAGGTACCGCAAACCTGCCCTGTGAAGAAGCTTCTGGGGAGTTTTACCGTCCACCTAAAAGTTGTGGCATGTATACTGAGGCT
Source organism: Austroboletus festivus (assembly GCA_038088875.1). Taxonomy (NCBI): domain Eukaryota; kingdom Fungi; phylum Basidiomycota; class Agaricomycetes; order Boletales; family Boletaceae; genus Austroboletus; species Austroboletus festivus. The sequence goes on from JBBPJU010001100.1 coordinate 13,662, forward strand.
GGGAATGATGGAAGCTCCTTTGGGTACATGCGCATTGCGCGTTTTGTTCACCCACCGCCCAGTAGCCCCCCATAATAGCAACATACTAAAGTACTAGTGCCGATCTGACTACCACCATTGGTGTAAGCCGAGGAATCGTAATGAGCTTCAATATGTTTCGGCGTAAAAATGCTGCGCAAGGCGACAAATGCGTACATTTTAGAGCGTTTTAGGGAACGATGCAAACGAGAATGAATTCATGCCATAAATCTCGGTCGGAATAATCCCGACGATCCAAACCAGTTACCATTGATCTAACACACCGAGATTGAGTGCATCAGAGCAGAATCCGGCAAGCGTAATAATGAGGTTTACCATCAAATTCCAGTATGCCCACGGAAATAAGTCCTAGAACACAATGAACGGTTCACACCTTTAGAGGTAATCTATTGACACGCACTTTCTTCAAATGATAGAACAATCTATATCAGAATATCAATACGACCATCGAACGCTCAGAATTCGAATTGCAGACCTTCGTGGTTGCACC
>JBBPJU010001101.1:0-14161 GCA_038088875.1 Austroboletus festivus
TTCCTCCTGTGGACCGATTCGTGGAGGGGCCCGACCAAGATGGCGAGACAGTCTCGCTGGAATCCTGAAGTCCTGAATAAGAGGAGACAGAAGGAACTGATCTTGCATTGGGTCGGACACAGGTTCGGGGTCGGGCTTCCTAATAGTGGCCTTGCGTTGTAGCTTGATCTGGGGGATGATCGGCGTCGAGAGTAACAGAGGGTGTGAGTCCTGATCAGCAGAGCTCGTGCTGTATAACGAGTCCTCTTCGCAATTTCCATTGATCTGCTCGAGGTGTAAGGGGCTATCACGAGAACCCTCATCAGGGCCGAGTGTCTCTTGGATGTGGCCATCATCCGCATCGTACCATGACTGTACACTAGAAGTACCACGGATGACACCGATATCGCCGACTGTATATGCGAGTTTCAAGCTCGTGAACCAAGAATCCCTCATGTGGTTGGTCGACGAGATGAGCTGTGGTTCCGAGACATTTCTTGGGCAGCAACACGTTTCCGATCCGTAGGGGGGAACGCGGTTGGAGAGTGCCAACAAGCCACGTCCACGAGCGCTGTGTCCGCGCCCACATGGCATCTTGACAAATCGATTAGAGCAAAAGGATATCGCCGATGCAACAAGACCCACAGTTGGCGTATTCGTGTTTTTCGTCTTGAAGGTAGGGTATCGGGAAAAGCCAAAAGCGTCGTTAAAGAGTGGAACTTCGAAATGAGCGTTGGAAGTCATAGATGTAATCAAAGAAATGGGTAGAACACAGACCTGACAATGATTTCCTACTAAATAATATCGTGACGAGTCAGCCTCACCAGTGGTTGGCTGACGCGAATTGACCATCACGGATGCATGGTACTAGCCGCAGGTTGGACAAAGAAAGTCTTTTAAGAAGTAGTGGGGTGGTCTCGTAGCTACAGTTGAATTATGTAGCGAAGAATGTCTCTGAAATGGCCACCCTGGGAGTCTGTCATCGGGCTCTGAAATATTGCGCGTCGCCATCAACCGTCACTTCGCAGCCTGTATTTTCCGGCCCGGCAACCGTCCCACCTCAGTGTTTGTGTATCCGTGACGGTCACTAACAGAGAGAATGGCAGTCCCATTTTTACTGACAATTCTTGCAATGGAGGAGCAAGCTCTTGTCAGACGCCCTCCACTTCTTGAAAAATTAGTGCTTAATGTAGTATGTTGGCACCGTATCGGTGCATTGACATAGTATTGAGGACGTCTAGAGCGATCTCGATCAATCCTCTGTCTAGCCAACGCATACTACTCCCGTGAAGGCATCACGATCCGACAGACAGTTTGGTGGAAGAGTAGACTCGAGATCCCTCATTCTAGTTATGCACGTGATCTAATCTCGAGATATCAAGCTCCTCAACAAGCCTGATTTACACTTCTTCGATGGCAGGGATAACCTCAACAACGACAACGGTGCTCCCCTCATCTGTGTTCACACTTCCGCAGACAGCACAACTCGAAGCTCTCTACACGATCATCAGAGACCGAACGACCAGTCGCGGGGATTTTCTTTTCTATTCTGATCGCATCATCAGGTTGCTCGTAGAAGAGGGCCTTAATCACCTCCCTGTCGTACCAAAGACTGTGGAGACGCCTACGGTACGTCTTTCTGTGTTGCGAGGTCAACATCTAATGTTTGTCCCTGATCGGCTGTCACTACGGTCATGTAGGGATCAAAGTATGAGGGAGTGGGCTTTGAAGGAAAGATCTGTGGTGTTTCTATATTGCGTGCTGGAGAGGTGTGTCCGGGAGAACCTGCACTACTATAGTACTCATCCTTGTCTCATCTGTGTCACTCTTGCTCTAGGCTATGGAGGCGGGTCTGCGCGAAGTGTGCAGGAGCGTTCGTATCGGCAAGATTCTCATTCAAAGGGTACTCGTCGTTTATTTCCTTTCATAGCATGAATAACCCCGACATAATCTGATTAGGACGAAGAAACCGCGTTGCCCAAGTTGTTTTACTCCAAAGTGAGGCCGTGTCCGACAGTTAGTCTGTGGTTCATTAAGCATAGTTCCGACGGTAGCTTCCAGAGGATATCGCTTCGCGTTACGTTCTCTTGTTAGACCCTATGCTAGGTATGTCTACGTCAGGAATTTGCTACTGTCTCGCTGACGCTAGACGAGCTACTGGGGGATCAGCTATGAAAGCCGTTGAAGTACTGAAAGGGCATGGTGTTCCTGAAGAACGCATCATATTCATAAACTTGGTACCACCCGGTTGTCTCACGGCACCCTAGGTATACTGACATTCCTTAGATTGCAGCTCCGGAAGGCTTGAAGGCGTTTTGTACCAAGTTTCCTGCACTGCGTGTAGTATGATTCCAGTTTCCTCTACTAAAATAACCGTCCACTAACCATACGAAGATCACTGGATGGATTGATGAGGGTCTCAACGAAAGGGCATATATTATACCAGGTCTCGGCGACTTTGGCGAGAGACGGTGAGCATACCTTCGTTAATGCTTCCGAGAGGTTCTCTTTATCTGGAAACGCGCAGATATTGCGAGTGACCAATAAAGCGATGGTTACGGTATGTAACCCACTCATATTTTACAAGCCACGATAAGCGTTATATTTTCTTCGTGCTTCATGTGTTATCATTCAATGCGGTGATCACGTTAAACTACTAACGCCAGATCCTTACTAATACTCTTCGCGTATCTTAAACTCTTCAAGTTTTTAAGATGTGCTTCACGGGGGGCAACGAAGGGACATGCAACCTAAAGTAGAAATTTTGTTCCTGGAAGTAACACAACATAGTATTCAGGAAAGGAGCTTTAATTGCTGCGGGATAGAGCACGACAGAATAGAATGACGAGTTCCAGGGAACAATGCGAGTTGCTCTTACTAATGAGAAATCCAGTATCACGGAGGATATCTGACCCTTGCGAGAAGGACGATGAGCTGCTGAAGGTGTTCAATAATCTCGGAACACACTTCTTTCGCAGAGTCCCAGGCTAGTCCCAAGGACTGGGACTAAAGAAGTCGTGCATACTTTGCCAGGAGTTTACAACAGTGGGATAAAAAATGACGCTCGCGACGTTTCTGGAAGATGCAAACTCGAGGAGGTACAAGGCGATAGAGCTGATCACTGTCTCAAAGGACCGATTTTCCAGTTCCCTTGGAGAGAAGTACCTCAGGACGTTGGAGCAGGACGAATTTCCTCAGACTTTTGAGATATTTAAGTACCATCCGAGTTCTTCGTCAACAGAATGACTAACGATACCTCCATAACGGCAACAATGACCCAGTTAAGCAGAAGTCGGGACAGCCGTTTGGCGAATAAAGCGATACATGCGGCTTGTCGATTACACGGGTCCAGGCTGTATTTAGCATACACAATTCATCGCCTGTGTTGAGAGTTTTGTCAGTAAGATCCCTCATATATGCAAGGAGACAGACACGCATATCTCGGACCTGAAGGAAACTCCCCAATATCTTGTATGTTAGCACATGTAGAGGACAAATAAAGAATAAAATACCATGAATGTTGCGTGTATGTCATCATGGTGGCCACTGGCATTGGCTGCTGGGCAGACTGATTTTGAACGTGGTGGGACCGGATCCCGGGCTGGGTTGTTGCATGTAGTAAGGGAAGGCCTGCTCATAAACACTTGGTGACAAAGGAGGGACTAGACTCCGAAGAAGCTAGGTCTGTAGTCTGTGTGTGGGAAAGTACCTGAGTTGTCAGTCCATCAATTGAATCTGTCGGTCATCCCTCTCAACGGAAGGTACAATATGAAGAGAGGGACCGCGTTAGATTGGGTCTCCGCACAGTATCCATGAAAACAGGACAAAGGGGGCTAACCGCTACCCCGACCCGCCGTCCTTCCAGTGGTGTTCAGGCGAGCAATCTGTAATACAAAGTGGGAACAGGTACCTAGCGAGGCAGGCGTAGGTCTGTCGCATGGACCACCACTGTACACAACCCACCGTGAGGTTTATGTCGTATCGGAGAGAAGTTGTGAGAGAGGGGGGGGAGTTATCCGGCCAGCTAAATAGACTGCCGACGTGTGACACCCCCTGACAATTGGGCCACATCAGTATTTTCGCATGTAACATTACTGTGCCTTTTAAGGACTTTGTCGACCTTTTTTGCATCTTTTTCGAAAAGGACAGCCGGACTTTTAAAAGTAGATCCTCCTACATCTTCTGGGCTTTTTTGAACTTTCGTGTACTTTGGGCTGACTTTTGAGAGACTTTGGAAACACGCAAGCGACAGAATGGCATTGAAAGGTATTTGGAAAGGACGAGAAGTCCAAGCCGTCCTTTCGAACGCCTAATGGAATTTGTGTGATCATATGCAGTGATGGCGCGGAACTAGCCAGAACTGTGCTCTCTTCACCATCCAGCAACGCGCGTGGATTCGTAGGAGACGACACAGATGGTGAGATATCTGTGACAAGTTATGTACATAGCGCGTAAGCGCAAGAATAGGATCGTATTGGATTCATAATTGTGAATTATTTTGAGAGAATGTTAAATAGCATGAAGACTCGCGCTTGCGCTATGGATCTAAGTGAGCCCTGCAGTCGTCCAAAGTTAAATTTCAATCATTTGGGAAACAATTCCTGTCACTAATTAGTAGGGGTGTCCAAGAAAGAGAACTGAAAGTTTCTGTTTGGTTGCTGGCTCTGTACACAACTGAATTTAAGAATTCGGGCCGCTGTCAGCCGAATGTCAGGCGAAACAGATCAAATTTGGTTACACTTACGCTGATGTCCAAGTTCATCTCTTCCATCACGCAGACACGACAATGCACTGCTTGGGGGACTTCATTATCTTCGTCGAAAAAAATTTATACGTTATCACGTAGGAAGTACGGCCAGGTTCGCCAGACAACTTCTGCAGGAGTTCGAGACAGGTCGGCCGTCGGGGTAGGTCAAACTCGTTCCTCCACAAAACACGAAAAATGGAACATGGTCTTTGCAGGTATTCACGCCCACTTCCGCAGCTTTATTCGTGGTCACTGGGGCTAGCTTGTTTTTTTATTTCCAGCACGAGAAGCAGAAACTACAGGAGCAGAAAGGTTTGTCTTCATGCATGCCCCTCCGCAGTTGACAATACTGCATTTTTTATACAGAAAAGGAACTTGAGTCTCGTTCGGTTGGGCGGCCTCATGTCGGAGGTCCATTCGCGCTCACAACACACGAAGGCAAACCATTTTCGGAACAAGATCTTTTGGGAAAGTGGAATTTTGTCTACTTTGGATTTACCAACTGTCCCGATATTTGTCCTGCTGAACTCGACAAGCTTGGGATATTCCTCCAGACTTTAGGTTCGCATTCCAAACCCTTGTCATTTACTGAGTCTGAGCTGAGCCTATGTTAATTCCGTGGCGACTTTTAGAGTCGGAATTTGGACAAGTCTTTCAGCCCATCTTCATCTCGGTCGACCCAGCTCGTGATAGTACCACGCAAATGAAAAATTATCTCGCCGATTTCCATCCCAGGATCGTTGGGCTTGCCGGCGACTACTCCTCCATCAAATCGGTCTGTAAAGCATATCGGGTATACTTTTCCACACCACCAAACGCAGACCCTAAGGGCGACTATCTTGTAGACCATTCGATATACATCTATTTTATGGACCCAGACGGCAAGTTTGTCGAGGCGTTTGGGCAGAATAGTGGGGCCGATGACGTAGTAGAGAGGGTTAACAAGGAGATGAAGGAGTGGAAGAAGGAAATCGAGCGTCCAGTCTGACCTGCACTCGAGTACACAATTATACTTACCAACGCAATCGCATTTGTTCACCCCTCACAAGCTCACAAAACACATCGTTGCGCCAGAATTCCAACGATTAAATCTATAAGAATTATCTTGGTATCAGACTCTGCAAGTCTATTCGAGTTCCTCTGCTTCCTGTGCTTTCAGCTTTGACATCTTCTTCATCCGACGCATCATACTTCAGAAGAGTATGTCAAATGGCGCCCAGTCTGCCCGAATCGTATATCCACTTACTCGTCGTACTGACACCTACCGTAGCCAGTCAGTGCTATGCAAAGAGAAGATTTCCCAAAAACTCACTTCTCATACCCGTGCCTCTCGTTCTCGCATTCCCAGGGGAGATAAAAGTTCTTTCTCCGGCACACATTCAGTGGTATCAACAACCTGTAGACGTGGTCAGTCGGTCTTCAAGTGCATGCCAAATACATACGCAGAGCATTGGTCTCTCCATGCAACCGGAACCTTGGCCACTTTGAGCTGCTCCTGGGAGGCGGTATGTGCAGACATCATTTGGGTTTTGGACTGCTAGCGCAAAGGAACAACAAGATGAATGTGTGGCTGTGCCCTCATACCCATAAAGTCATAGTGGCCAGCTCCAAGCCTGTCGCATAGCTCAACCCTGAATAATACGACCTGCTTCGTCAGGCTGCTCCCACTACCTCTAAAGGGGTTGTTTATAAAACCGCATGTGTTTACATCCAGAACTACCACTCAGAGTTAGACAATAAACAAGATCCGCTCGAGCACCTCACTCAAAATTTCCGACTTGAGGGATGCTGAAAATTGCGGTTTCCTGCTGAGTAGAGCATCGCCTTCCATGCGTAGCAGTCAATGGCCATACCAAATTGAATCACACCCAAAGGCCAGATGACGATCAGACCGCCTTAACAAAAGATTTACCTGCTCGCACACTCGTTGGTCAGTTCAGTCAGCCTGTTATGGCGCAGACCAATGGCCTAGACTCATGCAATCCATTGGTATCATAGCCGCTAGTGGACGGAGACGATCAAGGCTAACCATTCCAAAATCGCCAATCGGATCCTTGCCACACTAACTTCCCAGGTGATTAAGTGCTTCGGGAAGGATTCCCTTGTCCCCATACGCAAGGTTGACAACTCCATCGTTCTCTGGTCTCGGGAACGTCATTATTAATTGTTTTAACGACAGGTTGACAAGGCTGCGAGATGTGAAAACTGGTCTCACCAACTATTAATGAAGAATATGCAATGTATCACTGAAAAACTTTTGGCAGGTACTGAACGGTGACTGCTCAAACACATGGTTCCAAAAGTTGCGACTCCTATATTTTGGACAACCTCGGGTCCAATCGGGGTCATCATTGCTATCTCACAAGGTTGGTCTGATTTTCCATAACAGCCAACCTGGAGCGTAGCCTTTACCGCAGTTACTGAGCTCAGTTGGTTGACACGGTGGTGCAGAACTGCCGACGTTGAAATTGAAAAGACTTCTAATGGGACTCATAAATACGAGAGCCTATCCTGTTGTTCACTCTTGGCTGCCCTGCTACATTCACTCAGCGACGACAGCCCTAGATGATTCGTATGTCCTTCACGCTCCTTTTACCTGGCCCATCATTTAGATATATACCTCAGCTGTGGTGCTTTTTTAGTCGCCGTCATCTCTGCTGCAACGTAAGTACATTATGCATGGGCAATCAGCACTCATAAATGTTTCAGATAGTTTGTAGGGATGTATGTACAAAAAAATTTCTCATTTCCGTCCAATTGAATTGGAAGCTGCTAGGTACATGTCCCCAGACGTGGTGCTACTATACCCACTGTCATTTGGATCCATTGCACAACAGGCTTATAGTAAGTTTGCATCTTTCTTACGACTTTTGTCCCAATTCTACGTCGCAGGTCGCTGTTGTTTTTATTTCAGACACTATACCCCAAGTGCTAATTTCGCACGGAGGAAAATCCAGTCATTCCCCATCTGTATTTGGTATTCATTGGTCCTTAGTTTATACATATCTCGTCACTAACTTCGGAGAGTCTGGTGAACTCAGCAAGACTGTATGGCGAGTATAAACGCTCGTTCACAGAATCCTGGGTTACTTATTTCCCACTAGGAGTAAAAACGTATGTTGTACCTTTCCTCCACGCACTTCATTTACTAGTCGTGTAATGCAGGTCTCAATGTTATTCAATGTATACAATTTCGTCTACCTAAGCAAGTCTTTGCCAACTCACCATGCATAATAGGCAATCGCTACGTTCTTTGTTCGATCCTTTTTTGCAATGGGAATCTAAAAACGTACATTCTTTACCACTGGCAAAATCGAATCCCATGATTCAGTTAATTTTCTTGCAGTCAGTGACCGGAACCGGCTTTCAACTGGCTCAGTAGTAAGTTTTATATTAGTTGGGATACGTGATCCGACTCCTCACTGTTTCTAAGATAATATTTGTTACTGCGGAATTTAGCGGGCTGCATATTTTGAACTCGTGATTCTTCACACTGACGACATGCCACCTGTAGTCTTTGCTACTAGTTTGGGCCGACAGTTTTTTTACAGGCGACATTAATGCCAGTGATACTTCCAGTGATAGCTTCTGAGTCGTACGTTTTCTCTTTTAATTTAATTGCTGATTCGTGTTATGCTCATACATCCTAGTATGCTCGATCACACGTTTTCACAGCTCAGCAGCCTTGTAGTAAATGAATAAACAAAACTTGTGAACAGTATGTTGAAAACAGGTTTAGGATCTTCCGAAGGTAGTCAACGCGATTGCCGCAGTAGGGGATGTTCTGATCGCCGTATTGCTTTTTTATATGTTGTATAAATCGCGAACTGACTTCCATAGGTAAATGTTTTCGTGAACGGACTCGCTGCACAATTTGGAGATTCTGTCATCAGATCTGACACGTTAATGACCGAGTTGGCAAGTATTCACTTCATCGGATCGACTCTCAACGGAAGGTGAGGATGATCATATTTTAGATCATGTTTAGCATCAATACCGGTCTTTTGAAAAGGCCAGTTTCATCAATTGCCTTGGTTCCGTATTTCTGATAGTGGGACAGCATTTATGCCATGGCTACACTACTGTGCGTAAACATCTACTCACCCTTTGCGCAATTATTTATTTCCGTCCATGTTGTGAACATCCGTCTGGCCAGGAAGGCTCTTCTAAGTTATATTCTACTCTGCTTCCGGTCACTGTGCCTCTTGAATCCAGGCCCTGAGTAAGGCACGTTCTGTTGGTACATTGCTTCATAGTGTGCTGCAAGACAATCCTTGCCACCCTGGATTCACGCAAATGATTGAGGAATGCTTCTAGCTCCGATGATATGTCACTTGATGTTCAAGGTCGTGGTACAAGCATATTTGGAATGTCGTCCAGGGTAAATTTACCCTAAATGGGTGTCGAACATTGTCTCATTGTCAACAGCACGCGCCGAACAATATCTCTATCAAGATCGACACCACGCAAAGTTTTGTCCACGATGAGGTGGGTGATACGGCGCTGTAAGGATGAATTTGTCTCAGCCTCGTCGTCTCCGCAGTACGGTTTATCGAGCGCCGGCGACGTGAAACACAATAATTAAGTTTGGTCTCGAGTAAAGAAGTGTCAAAATGTATTCCCTGTCTGTTGTTCTTGTTTTATTACTCGGGTTTATCGGTGGCCTCTGAATCTGTGATTTTTTGTTTTGTTGGCGTGGCTAACTGGAAGCTCGAAACAAACCACACTCACAATATGTTAAATCTTCGCGTTATTGTTATGTGTCTATCAGATAAGCAAAGATCCAAAGCCTAAGCCTAAGAGATGAAGGTGTAGGCAAGGGCGCGCAGTGTCGTCCGGTTGCGACCTGGAAGGCAGAGACGAGCGTTAGCTGCGTACCCCACGTCTATAGGAGGGGCCGACGCGCCGAGGTAACGCTCGTCTCCCAAACCCTAATCTGGCAGGACTGACACTGGCACCTGTGCCAGCACTGTCGAATCATCGTCATCACCATCGCTGACATCGCTGTCACGACGGGTATGGCCATCAGATCTTTCACGCGGGTGGTAGTCGTATCTCAAAATGCGATGCTTGAGTGGATGCTCGATATCTGTAAAGGATTTGAAGCCTCATTCTCGCTAAATCTTCATCTATAAGTCATTCACAAAGTTTTCGTCATATCCGATTTGGCTGAGATGGTTTAGATGCGGTTTGGTGGGTGGTGGTACCTACTGGTTCTGAGCTTGCCTGTGTCGTTGCAGTGGATCGACATACTCAATCGTTTCGTCTTTGATTTCTGTCAGGTCCCAAGGTCGTGCTTTGTTAATCAGGTATATTTTTTTGTGTGTCCATGCGAGGACAAAATACTGACTATGTAGGGTAAAAGGGGCCCCCGCAGTGCCCCCTCCGCGTCCCAACTCTGCGAATGCCCCGATCAGGTGTACTTCCTGGGCTGTTGGCTTATGTCAATGCCAACTAGTAAATTCACCTTTACTTGTTTCGACCTGAGGTATGCGTAGCTTGTTGTGCCGTCTGCTCCCCATTTTCTCGTTCATTCAGAAGCATTCATCAGTTTCGTGCGTTCAATCACGCTTGCTGTCGCACAACTCTCCTGGCTTGTCATCCCAGAGGCAAGCCAACATAGCAAGGACTACAGGGTAGCAGTGGCATAACAGGGCGAGTTAACATAACATGAGCCCCTAGGGCAGCAGCAGGGTAGTAAGGCAAGTCAACGCAGCGGGGCTATGAGGGTAGCAGCAACATAGTAGGGTAAGTCAGCATAGCAGGGGCCACAAGGGAAGCAGCCGCATCGGCATAGCAGGGCCACAAGGGTAGCAATAGCGTAGCAGGAACCTTGAGGGCAGTCGTGATGTCAGTGTAGCAAGGCCGCTTTCTCGATCCCGCCACTATTATTCGTGTTCCAATAACCAAGTGACACTGGGGAGCTTGAAACCAGAGAAAGAAATGAAGAAGAAATGTAAGAAAGGCAGGTAGAGAAAGACTTGAAGTGAAGCCGCACGAAAGAGAATGAAGGATCTGTGCGGTGAAGCACTGGTTACCTGGCAGGCGAGAGACCTTGTTCTATTCCTCACCATGTTGTCTACGTATTTAGTAGGAAACCCATTTCTGGCGTGACCATGTAATGTACAATGGCTAGCGAGGAGATAACAGCTATCGAAGAAATTTTGATCCTGAAGGCTATCCGATTCCCGACCTACTTTTGCTCTAGGCATTGCTCATTTTTGTAATCCTTGACACCGAACCGGCTTTCTGCGCATGTCAGTCTCGGTCCAGCAACAGCAGGCTGCCAACACCCCAACTCGGACATGTACAACGCATCGGATTCATGGCAAAAACGAAAACGCAAACGAAAAGGCTGGACCACATTCCTAGTGCCCAGAAAAACTTGAGCTGATGGGGTGCCGACAGAATCAAGCATCAAAAGTGTCAAATCTCCTGTGGGTCAAGCTTCAAGTGTCACGACAGATCATAGCAATTTGGCAAACGTGCGAACGGTTTCAACTCTGGTGTCTACCCTGACTCCCTGGTGTGCTCTGTCAGCAATGCTACGAAAAAAAATTACATGACTTGCCAGTGGCTACTCAAATGAAAGCGATATACTTGGTGGAACTGTTCCTCGCGATCGAATATTATTACTTGGCCGGTTAGTCATTTTCCATGTCAAAACGGCTCCTGTGAGTAACAATTTCGGAGCATCGCAATGTTCCTCAATTCTAAAGCCGATCTTCAAACGTTGCATTGTGATCAGGAGACCTCAGTTGACTGTTGTGACGGAGTTGCATTGCTGTCATTGTAGATTGGACACTTAATAAATATATAAACATCTTCAACAGTTTGAACTGACATCATTCCCACCAATTGCTCCCTGCTCTTTGTTCTACCATTTTTTTACTCTCACAATGGTAGCCATAGGCGAAACGTATGTCTTCCAATCTTTCTCACTTTCTCACTAATCCAACCGTTCATCTTAGTTATGGTGCTCTCTTCATCGGGGTAATATTGGCAGCAATGTGGGTAAGCGTCACATTGCATATCTGTATTACTCATGGATCCCCTCCATAGTTTATATGGATGTATGTGCCTACATCATTCTGACTCTCGTTATATTAAATCTGAAAACGCCAGTCACATGTGCTCAGACATGCTACTATTATATTCACTATTCCTCAGACCCGTGGCACACCTTGTTTATAGTCAGTCTGCTGGAATTTCTCGTGCATTTTCTAACCTTGTTCTCCTAGGTTGCCACTGTATTCTTCTTGGACACTGGTCATCAAGCCGTGATTTCCCATGGAAGCAAGTCCAACCGTCTGTTACCAGTACCCACATATTCATTCATCCCCAGTTTACACTTATCTCATCTTAAACCTTGGAGTGCCTGGTGGGCTCAAGAAGATTGCATGGTGGGTATTTATTGCTGTCTACAAGGCCTTATTCTTAATTTCCTACCAGGAGTATTATTGTACGTTATAGCTCTTCACTACTTGTCAATGATTTATTACGTGACATCATATAGGCTGCAATTTTCTTTAATGTATGGGACTCTGCATGGTCACTAGTTTCCCTAACTGACAATGCATGTTAGGCATTCATTGCACTGTTTGTTCAATGCTTTCTGGCAGTACGCGTTTACAAGCGTATGTTCCACTCTTTGCAAATTGACTGTCATTGTACAACGAATCTCACAGTCAGCAATCGGAACTGGCTTGCCACTAGCTCAATTGTAAGCTGTGTGTGGTTCACGGAATGCGGCCTTCTTAGATCTATCCTTCACTCTCTAGGTGGTATTTATTATTGCAGAATTCGGTGAGTAACAAGCTCTCTGACTCCGTCTTCACTGACGATATGGCGTCTACAGTTGCATACATTGGTGGGTGATAGGGGATTTTCTGCACAAATTTGATTAACACCCGTGACACGGTGTAGTCTTTGCAACTAAGGCGTGCGTCCCTGTTACATAGTTGACTCTCGTCTGGATTCCCTCATATACGCTTAGCACGCATTCCCGTACAATTTCAAAGTTCTCCAGCCTGAAGGTGAAACGAGTCAAAGCCATAACACAGAACAATCAACTGAAGGGATGTTCAGGGTCTCTCACAGGCTGCCAATGCATTTGCTGTAGCAGCAGATGTTCTCATTGCCGTGTTGCTTTGTTATATGTTACATACATCACGGACTGGCTTCCGGAGGTAAATTCCATACATTCACAATGTACCGTATTTTGAATTTTGTCATCAGATCAGACACGCTGATAAATAAGTTGGCAAGTATTCATTCCAGATGAGGCGTATTCAACACTTGATGAGCTTCTTCTGTAGGTACTGTTCAGCATCAACACTGGTCTTTTGACAAGGTTAGTTTCGTGATTTCTTTAAAGTATGTATTTTTGACTCGGCAACAGCCTGTGTGCCTTGGCTTCACTGATATGTGTGAGTGGCCCTTCTTTTATGTATGCTAGATCGGTGGGTGACAATAATGCACTGATAGATATCTGCATGGCCCCACTCCCTCATCTACCTCATATTCAGCTATTGTCTTGGTCGCCGTACGTCTAAATTGAGATGGTCTTGCCTTTTTGTTCATCATGCAATGTCTCAGTGTACACCAACACCCTCCTAGCCACTCTGAATGCACGAAGGGCATTGAGGAATGAATCTCACACAGGGCTTGACATCCAAGGTCGCAACGCGACCATGCTTGGAATCTCGGGAGTAAGTTCCTGGATAAATGCACATGCAAAATACAGTCTCATCATTATCTTGCAATCCCATCAGCACACACCAAAAAATATCGCCATTAAAATCGATACTACATGTGAATATATCCGGGACGGAGAGAACACCAAGCATAAGAAAGTGCCCGACGCTCATCAAAAACACCAATTACGGTAGCATTGTGGTATCTTCGTGAAGCAACCACATAGAGGACGGTTGAACTAAAGCCATCATAGTTCAAGATCCATGCTCTGTTACATTTTGGGTGTTCTCCCTCCTTTTTACAGTAGACATCCCTTGTTACCATTGTGATCTTAACTGCAAGTTGTTGTTTCGGGAATAATACTTTACGACTCAAAGGGTTTCCGAGAAAAAATAAAAGATCAACTGTGTCTGTGTAAACCGCGTGGAAGGGTGAAACGAAGGCTGTCATGAGCAGCTATTACAGTAGGCGGATGGCTATCGGTCTAACCCACACCTCCCAATGGTCAAATGCGGAGATATAAAAAGTGACACGACTACTACCTTAGGGACAGATCGCTGTTACCCGGCCACCCGAGTGATCTTACAGAGACGTTGCCATGTCATGCATGAAACACATGTTTTGAGCACCGAGCGGCGCAAAGACGAAACATGTAAGGTCGGGCAAAGACGGAAAAGACATTGGTAAATAACTGCATGTTATAGTTTTCTCTCCACTCGTAACTAGTCGAGAATTGAC
>JBBPJU010001102.1:0-14157 GCA_038088875.1 Austroboletus festivus
ACCAAATACCACGTAGATTAAACGTAGATCTAGTTAAGGAGTTACTGTACATGGGCAGCACTATTTATAGGAAAGGGGAAAACTACTATGACCATAAACAGAGGTCACAGGAAGGGGGGGGAGGGCTGTCCATAGGGCGAAGGGTTACTGGAGATAAGCATAGGTGGGGGAGGAAGTGATCACACCAGTGTAGGGGTGCAATCTAAAAGAAACTATGGTCTGTAGATAAGAAACAAGGTTCATACCGAAGTAATGGTAAGGTGTGGATGCGATCACATCCATGCCTCGTCTGTGGGCCATTCTGGCAGGGGTGCAGTCTCCTCCAGGTGGACAGGTGGTGCTTGGATGTTCCACCATCCTGGGACTGCGTCTCCTAGGGGTTCCTCTCCCCAGGTGGCTCCCTCCGCTTCTCTGTTCCAGAATTGATGCCTCATATTGAAGTTCCCTCCATAGGCAGTGGTAGAGATGTTGGTGTTAAGCCAAGGGCGATCCCCTTCATGAGGAAAAGGGGTGGCTCTCCTTGGGTAGTCCACCTGATGCGTGACAGGGGGAAGGTCAGTGATAAGGTCCACAGAAAGGTGCTGGAAGGGGCGGGTGGCAACTGTCAGAATGGGAAGAGTAGGAGGTTGATTAGGGTGGGTATTGACTTTGTGTTTCTGGCAAACTGGGCATCCGGCAAGGTAGTGATGAAGAAAGCGGGCCATCCTGGGCCACCAGTAGTCCCGGAAGATGAAGTTGTGAAGATGGTAAAATCTGGGGTGTCCGGTAGTGACTGCATTGTGAATAGCATGGACCAGCAGCTGTCGGTATTCTTCATCAACGTAGAGCTGTCCTTGGTAAAAGAGCGAGCAGTCGCAGACCTCCCAGTCAGAGGCTGCTGTGCGGGGAAATGCGGGGTTGCCCTGCTCAACCCAGAGCTGTGACGCGATCTATGGGTATAGATCTAAGACACAAAGATTTTGCCAAGTTCAAGCTGTCATTCAACAGTTGACAGGAGACTGATAGAAGTCCAGGATGGTTTTTGGTAAGTCTTATTGGTGACCTTCACTTAAGGGGTGACTGTTGAACCAAATACCACATAGATTAAATGTAGATCTAGTTAAGGAATTACTGTATATGGGCAGCCATATTTATAGGGGAAGAAGATAACTACTATGACCATAAGTAGAGATCACAGGGAAGGGGAAGGCTGTCCATAGGGCGAAGGATTACAAAAGATAAGCGTAGATGGAGGAAGTAATGATCACACCTGTGTAAGGGTGTGATCAAAATGAAATAAAGTCTGATGATAAGGAAGAAGACTCATACCGAGACAACGGAAGGGCATGGATGCGATCACATCCATATGGCATCTGTGGGCCACTCGGGTGCAGGTGTGGTCTCCTCTAGGTGGACGGGTGGTGCTTGGACATTCCACCATCCAGGGACCACATTGCCAAGGGGTTCCTCTCCCCAGGTAGCTCCCTCTGCTTCTCCATTCCAAAACTGGTGCCTCATATCGAGGTTCCCTCCATAAGCAGCCATAGAGATGTTGGCATTGAGCCAGGGGCGATCTCCCTCATGAGGAAAAGGTGTGGCCCTCCACGGGTAGTCCACCTGGTGCATGACATTACCCTGTCAATAAGGTCAATGAACCTCATCAATTTCATCCCAGTCCATCATCCATCTAGTTAGATCCACTCTCCGCGTATTGGGGGCAGAGATGTTGGGGGTGTCCTGGGGCATCCTGTCGACAGTAGGGACAGGTATAGTGGGGACAGGAAGGTCTGAGATGGTGGGGACTTCCACATTGATAGCATTGATAGGTTCAGGAGAGGGTTGGAGAGAACGGGGTGTCATTTCTGCAGAAGGAGATTCAGGTGGAGAGAGGTCACTTAGGTCGCTGAGGGTTTCTGGGTATGGAGTGGGTGGTTGGGGTGGTGGGGAGCAAGGGTTGCTGTGGGGAGGGCTCGTCGATTTCTCCATCGGATCTTTCCGGGACTTCTGGGACCTTAACTTCCATAAGAGGATGATTGATACAAACCGGGATGGGAAGAAGATTCTCTCATTCTTCGCTATCTGCCGATTCTCCTCTGATCCATCAATCCTGCTTAGTCTCAAATGGGAAACTGCTGCCATTAAGGAAGGTGAACTGTCTCGCAAGTTCAATGTCGATAAATCCTTGCTGTCTCATACTTTTGGGTAATTGGAGGTAGATGGGATAGAGTTTCCCAAAGAAGGTGGAGGCAGGGAGTTGTTTGATGAAATATCCCAGTCCGCAGAAGTGGAGGGTGTCGAGGGTCTGGGCTCCCGCCATGTGGAGATTTTCTGCAATCACCTCACTAAGGTTTTCAATAAGGTTCTCTTCGACCAGGAGTCTTGTGGAGATATAGCTGCAATAAGTGTCGATGAGGAGGATGACTGAGGATAGTTTCCGGAGTTCCAGGTTGGCTTCTAATAAGGCCAATCCTTGAGGGTCATCCAAAATGGCAGCGTAAGTGATTCTCCTATAAAAGGGTGGGAGGATCTGGAGATTGAAGACATTTTTGATCAGGGTGAGAATAAGGGACATGTAAGAAGAAGAAAATGGCGGCGTGAGAGGAGAGATTGATATCGTTGGTGTAGAGTTCAAAATGAATTTGGATAATGAAATATAAAGTGATTAAAATGGGGAGGGGTGGGTGCCCATAGGGTAAGAAGAACGGAAGGGAATGGTTGATGATTAGAAAGGGAATGGTGGGCTAGTAATGGTAGGGGCAGTATCATTCCCGGCAGTAGTACTGATGGGTCTGGATGTGTTGTTGGTTGTAATGTCTTTTTCTTTTTGGGGTGAAGATGGAAATTCGAGAAAAGCAGTAGGAGTATTTGGTGGGTTTGTTATCTTTGAGAGAAAACTTGTAAAAGTCGCAGCATTCAGTGGGTTGTTTATCATCGATCATAATTTGTGTTTTCTTTTATATGTTTGTAGAGTTTCGTCAGCATGGGTGAAGTTGGTTTCCAGTTCCCAGGTATTTTCTGCAGTTGAGTATCCTTTCCATTGCACTAAATAGGATCTTTGTCCTGGGTGTCCTCTGTGGTTGATGATACACTCGATTTCATATTCCTCTTCATCACCTATGATCTCAGGGGGGGGTGGAGTTCCGGTGATCCCATATTCGTCATTTTGGACAAATGGGGAAAGAAGGGAGGTGTGGAATACATTATGGATTTTCCAGTTTGGGGGTAAGTCCAATTGATATGTTATGGGAGAGAGTACTTTTGTGATGGGGAAGGGTCCTTCCCTTTTTGGACCGAGCTTTCATGACGGATAGGAGGTTTTGAGGTTTTTGTTGGATAACCACACTTTGTCCCCCTTTTTCCAAGGTTTGAATTTTGGGAAGTTGTGGGAGAATTGTTGGGTGTTGGTGATTGCGGTGAGTGCTTCATCTTGGGCACCTTCTAGTTTTCTCAGGTGATTCTCAAGGGTGGGATTGAAGGTCTTCCCGATTGGTGGATAAGCTTTTGGTTTGTAGCCCATTATCAGGTGAAATGGAGTTTGTTTGGTTGTGGAATATATTGAGGAATTGTGATTGAATTCTGCCATCAGGAGTAGTTTACTCCAACGGTCTTGTTGTCCCTGGTGTTACGATTTCTTTCTTCTTTTGTATAACCTTGTACCAACTTTAGCCCTTCATTTCTTCTTGGATAATCCCACTTGGGATAAGTCCAATTCGTTTTCAGGCTGAGTCATATCTCTCTATTCATGCTTATTCATTCATATTTAGTAATCGGCCCGATTACTCAGTTATCGTTAGTCATCATGAGTCATTCCCCTGCTCTTCTGACTCATCGATTATTCCTTGACATTCTATCGCATTCTATATGACTCATTTATGGACAGCCTCATTCCCATTCAAGGCAGTATTCCCACACTGCCTCTCATTCCCCTACACTATATAAGACTGTCCATACGCTGCCATGTACTCTAGTCTAGTTCTCCCTTACAATCACATCTCTTGTGCTTGTCTCCTTGTCAGACTCCTGAGTGTTCTCTTCCACTCAGCCTCCCTGACCATAGTCTTCATCCTACTCTGAGTGGATGCTCTTCCTTTGAACTCTACGAGTATTCACTAGATGATACTCTATCCTGAACCCTTGACCCTACAAAAGGGCTATGCTTGGATCTACCTGGCACAAGCATAACAAAAGAACTAGACTCTATGATTGCGACTAGTTTTGCTCTAGGTCGCCCACCATTTCATCCCACAGACATATCAGTTGGCACCTTCGCCAAGAACCCAATCCTGAACCCGAGACCTCTGAGCCTTCTGAATCTTCAGAAGAAATACCCTCTGATCCAGACGTCTCAATCCACAATGAACCAGCAGATCTCCCTGAACTCACTAGACAATTATCATCCACTCTTGTCATTCCCAGAGCACCTACTCCTCCCAGTCCCACCCCACAACCTCAGACAGGATGAATCTTCTTTCCACCCCTTGTACGTCCTATATTACCTACTCCAAGAGTCATGTCCTCTACAAAACCCATCAAACTTTGTCTCGGAATCCCCGAAGATTATGATGGAACCCCAACCAAAGCTTTACCTTGGTTAAGGACAGTTCAGCTCTACCTAGCCATTAACAAAGACCTTTATAACACAGACACCAAGAAGATTGCATACACCTTGTCTTATATGAAAAAGGGAACAGCTCTTACATGGGCTGCAATGTTCAGGGAAACCAAGCTAACTGGGGGTAACTTTACCCTTGGACCTTGGATGACTTTTGAAACATCCTTCAAGGATAGCTTTGATAATAAAGATGCTAAAGGAGAAGCACTAGCCTGGCTGGCTAAAACAAGAATCTATGAAAATCACTCTGGAGGGTATAACCCAACTCTTCAGAACTACATTGCTAATTTTAAAAACAAAGTCGCTATTTCTGGAGTAAGCAACGATGATGTCCTCATCAATTACTTTGCTTCAGAAATCCCCATCTCCCTAATGCGACAAATTCATACCATGGAAACCATACCAACTACTATTGAAAGCTGGTACACTAAAGCAGCTCACTTCACCACCATCGAAGAAAGAGCCCTAGAAATTGTGAACCGACACAAGAAAGGTAACACCACCTTTACCCCAACATTCACCCCAAGAACGACCAAAGACCCTAACATTATGGACATTGATATTGTCGTGGTGCCGAAGAAACTAACTGAGGAAGAACGAGAAAGGTGTAGAAAGGAAGGACAATGCTTCAAGTGTCATCAAAAGGGACATATGATGAAAGACTGTAGGGTGAAGTTTGAGAAGAAATCTCCTGCAGTACCACCCAAGGACATCAAAGTCATCAAGTCTGGAATAGAAGAAGAAGAAGAAGTTGTGGGCAAGGTGGCGATGGATTTTTAAATAGGAGGATGAAAGCAACACACGTACCTCCTTTACCTCGACCATGTACCAGTATTAAAGCCATGAGAATCCCTATTCAATTACTTCTTGCAACAGACATGTTCAAAGCCATCGCCACCTCTGCCTTAGTAGACTCAGGAGCTCAAATCTCCTGTATAGATTGGGACTTCATCAGAAAACATCACCTCCCCCATCATCGACTCTCCTCCCCTATTACAGTACACAATGCTGATGCCTCCCTAAACAAAGGAGGGTCAATCAAATTCGCTACTACCCTTTTTGTCAATATCAATGGACTCCTCTGACAAACGACCTTCCACATTATGAACTGTGGAAAAGAGAACCTTATACTCGGACTTCCGTGGTTAACAGAAACCAACCCAACAATCAATTGGAAAGAAAGAACCCTTCAAATTGACCAAGAAACAGATCAATCGGCTGAATTCATAGCCCTTCATGAACAGAGGAAACAGGAGAAAGAAGGGCTCTATGATAAACAAAGGAAGCAAGAGATATTGCCAAAACAAGTCTCAGTAGATGCTCTAGCTGATGAATATCTCTTTGCATACTTAAATCGGACTGAAGACAACATCCTATGCGCCCAAATTGCTTTGGGAAGGGATATGTCATATCTAAAACCCCTCTGATCACTATCTAGAACTATCCTCGCCAACTGATGATTCATCCCTAATCCCTCCCTAACCTGTGGAATTCTGACGACCTCCACCCAACTCGCTATAGATAACAAGAAAAAGGAGGTAGTCCTACCGGACGCTTATTCCACATACAAAGATATCTTCGCTGATGAAGATACCCCACTTCCCCCAAGCCGAGATTGCAACCATGAAATCAATCTTACTGAAGATTTTGTCCCCAAAATCAGAAAATTATATCCCCTTACTACAGAAGAACGGAAGGCCCAGGACAAATTCTTAGATGAAAACCTGGAATCAGGGAAAATCTGCCCTTCTTCCTCCCCACAAGCCACCCCATTCTTTTTTGTAAAGAAGAAAGACAGAAAATTACGCCCCGTCCAAGATTACAGATACCTCAACGATCATACCATCCGAGATGCCTACCCTCTTCCATTAATTTCCAACCTCCTGGATAAGTTGAAAGATGCCAAGATCTTCATCAAATTTGATGTTCACTGGGGGTACAACAATATCCGCATCAAAGAAGGGCATCAATGGAAAGCCGCCTTCATCACCCACAGAGGACTTTTTGAACCAGTCGTCATGCCCTTTGGACCAAAAAACACCCCAGTGACCTTTCAACAATTTATAAACAAAGAATTCAGAGATCTTATTGCCGAAGGGAAAATCGTCATCTACATGGACGATATTCTTATCTTCTCTAAGAATCAGCAAGATCACGATGAAACCACTTGGCAAGTCTTCCAACAAATGAGAGAACTAAATCTTTGTCTACAACTACAAAAGTGCCTCTTTAACGTTTCAGAAGTCGACTATCTAGGAATGATAGTCAAACCAGGCTCCCTTGCAATGGACCCCGTCAAACTAGAAGGGATTGCCTCTTGGCCAGTACTAACCAAAGTCAAAGACGTTCGATCTTTTCTAGGTTTTGCCAATTTCTATCAATGATTTGTTCCCCATTATTCAGATATAGCCCGACCCCTCCTTAACCTTACAAAGAAGGATCAGCAATGGCATTGGTCCCCAGCATGTAATGATGCATTCACTGAGCTAAAAGAACTCTTTCTTTCCCAACCAGTTCTCCAATTCCCAAATACTTCTGTACCTTTCGCCATTGCCACTGACGCTTCTAAATATGCCACAGGGGGGATTCTACTCCAAACAGATTCCAACGGAGATTGGCATCCATGCTCCTATCTTTCTCAAACTTTTTCACCAACTGAACAGAACTATGATATTTATGATCGAGAACTCCTGGCAGTCATTCGAGCCCTCAAAGCTTGGAGATATTATCTACTTGGTTCCTCGTCTCCTGTGCAAGTATTCACTGATCACAAAAACCTTCTATATTTTAAACAGCCTCAGAACCTTAATCACCGCCAAGCCCAATGGCTCCTTGACCTTGCAGATTATGATTTAAAAATGATTCATGTCCCAGGATCTCTACTTTCGGGACCAGATGCGCTATCACGCCATCCCGATAAATGCCCTGACGATTCCTCAGATAACTCTGCCGTTACCCTACTTCCCCCATCTCTTTTTGTCAACCTTGTTGACACAGCCTTATGAACTAGTATCGCCTCCCTTTCCTCTTTCAATCCTCTGGTACAACGTACCCTTTCTCATCTTTCTGACACACCTCTCACTCTTCGTAATCGCCTCATGGACTGGAAATATGAAGACAACATCCTCACTTATCAGGACCGCATCTATGTTCCCCCGCCACTCCAACATGATGTAGTCATCCGATGTCATGATCACCTCTCTGCCGGACATCCAGGGTTCCTTAAAACTCACCAACTTGTATCCACCGACTTCTGGTGGCCTGGCCTGGCCTCTTTTGTATGTCAATATGTAACTGGCTGCACCATTTGTCAGGCCAACAAGTCCAACACACACCTGACTACTCCACCTCTTCTCCCCATCAAATCTTCTTCTACATGCCCATTCCAACAGATTTCCTGTGATCTCATCACTGACCTTCCCTTGTCTGCTAACTTTGATTCCCTCTTGGTCGTGGTCGACCATGGGCTTACAAAGGGGGTAATTCTATGCCCAACAAAGAAAACGGTTACTGTGGAAGGAATAGCCACTCTTTTCTTCCACAAAGTTTATAAAAGGTTTGGGTTATACGACAAAATCATCTCTGACAGAGGACCACAGTTTGCATCCTCCTTTGCCAAAGAGCTAGGGAAATTACTAAAATATGACATCGCCCTATCCACTGCCTACCATCCACAAACAGATGGTGAAACGGAAAGGGTCAACCAAGAAATAGAAACCTATCTCCATATTGTTTGTGGTAACCACCCCTTAGATTGGACTGAATACATCTCTACTGCCGAATTCACTCACAATCGTTGCTCCCATTCTGTCACAGGCAAATCCCCATTCTATCTAATGATGGGCTATGAACCCTTAGCTCTCCCATCCATTCTCCCTAATAGTAAAATCCCCACTGTAGAAGAAAGAATCAAAAGGCTCCTTGCAGCCCGAGACGAAGCCATTGCAGCCCATGAATTAGCCAGACAAACCATGGCTGTGCATTCAAGAAAGTCTTTTACGCCATTTGCTAAAGGAGATAAGGTTTGGTTAGAAGCTCGGAACTTAAAAAGGAACATAGATAACCCAAAGTTTGTGCCCAAAAGAGAAGGACCTTTTACCATTATTCAGGTGCTATCTCCTGTCTCCTATCGCCTACGTCTTCCCAGTACCTGGAAGATCCATCCCGTCTTCCATGCCTCCCTTCTCACTCTCTATCATGAGAACGCCATATACAGAAAGAACTTCCCCAGACCACCCCCGGAGTTAATAGAAGGTGAAGAAGAATACGAAATAGAAAAGATAATACGTCATCGTGGAACTCCATCTAACCGTTCCTATCTGATCCAATGGAAAGGATATTCTGCTGAAGAAGATTCATGGGTCCCTGAGCGGGATATGAAAAATGCAAAGTCTGCCTTAGAAGAATATAAAAACCGTCATCCCTCTTCTTCATCTCCTTAGCTTCTACCCCCATTGACACTACCACCTTTCAGAACTTCTTATCTTCGAAATGTCTTCTATCTCTTCAGTCTCTTCTTTCATCGATACTCCTGCCTTGACTCCTACTCATCCCGTTACTCCTCTAGTTACTCTCGAAGCCATCACCACAACTGCAGACACCCTGACCACTAGTATGCTCCCTCCTGGTGTACCTTATCCTCCTATGCATGCTGATCCTATGACTGACTCCCCCCTTGGTGCTACTTGCCAAGAACAAGTCTATACTGAGATTCTTCACCACCCAGGACACGCCTTAGCCATCAATGATGTCCTTCACCCCCATTCAGTGCTTCATAATCTCTTCCTAGCCCATTTGGGATGTGGAACCTTAGAAACGATGAGCTGCATTATGACATCTAATGCTCATCTCGCCCTATATTCATCCAAGTTACAACAAGTTAGCAAAGACATTCAGACCCTCATTGAAGACGCTATGCATCAGTTAGATATGACCCATTTGCTAGAAGGAATCAATGAGGTAGCCAAAGAGAAAGGCAAATGTTCTGCTGCCTATTGAGCAGCCACTACTCCTTCAGCTTCATCTTCTCCTTTGGACCCTCAAGAACCGGCCCTCTTAGACCATGTGGAAGCATGGTGGTCTGGAGGTGATAACACCCTCCCCTTATCTCCACAACACCCTCGCTACCATGAAGCCTGTTTCTCTTGCCATCAACTTGAACATATTCGCATTGAATGTCCATTCTACCAATGTTCACACTGCCTTAAGTGGCGACCAGGTCATACTATGCATCAATGCCCTCTCCATTGATGAACACCTTCCCAATCATCATCATCATCCGCTTTGTCTGCTTCTCATCATGCTACTACTTGTTTCACCCTTCCTGTTCCACCCCCTCCGGGTATCCCTTTCCCTCATCAAAGTATGGGATGTGGCTGTCCTAGAAGATCTCCCCCACGCCCTCGTTCTCCAAGCCCTCAGTCTGAAGGATTGCTCATCGACATGTACAATCCAGTTGCGGAATCCAACATGACAGGAGATGTCTATAATATCTAGGTTGAGACTAAACTGGCTGCTGTGCACTGGCTCACCTAGATGTCTCTTGCAGTAGCTTCGAGCATACAAAGGGGATAATGTTACAATTTCTTTCTTCTTTTGTATAACCTTGTACTAACTTTAGCCCTTCATTTCTTCTTGGATAATCCCACTTGGGATAAGTCCAATTCATTTTCAGGCTGAGTCATATCTCTCTATTCATGCTTATTCATTCATATTTAGTAATCGGCCCGATTACTCAGTTATCGTTAGTCATCATGAGTCATTCCCCTGCTCTTCTGACTCATCGATTATTCCTTGACATTCTATCGCATTCTATATGACTCATTTATGGACAGCCTCATTCCCATTCAAGGCAGTATTCCCACACTGCCTCTCATTCCCCTACACTATATAAGACTGTCCATACGCTGCCATGTACTCTAGTCTAGTTCTCCCTTACAATCACATCTCTTGTGCTTGTCTCCTTGTCAGACTCCTGAGTGTTCTCTTCCACTCAGCCTCCCTGACCATAGTCTTCATCCTACTCTGAGTGGATGCTCTTCCTTTGAACTCTACGAGTATTCACTAGATGATACTCTATCCTGAACCCTTGACCCTACAAAAGGGCTACACTTGGACCTACCTGGCACAAGCATAACACCTGGCAGAATATTCGCAAGTATGTTTCCAGTTCCTGGTTTACTCGTTTCATTTCTCCATTAGTTTGTGGGTGGTATGCCATGGATAGTGTGACATCATAGTCGAGTAGTTGAGCTAGCTCCTTGGCAAATGCTGATGCAAATTGTGGGCCCTTGTCTGAGATTACTTTTGAATGTAGTCCGAAGCGTGGGAATATGTTTTGGAAAAATAAGGTTGCTACCCCTGCTGTGTTGACTGTTTTGGTAGTTGGGATGAAAATTGCCCCCTGGCTAAGTCCGTGGTCCACCATGACTAATATAGAGTCCTTCCCTTGAGAGAGGGGTAGGTTGGTAATCATGTCCATGGAAATGGTGTGGAAGAGGTGGGGGCTGGTGGCGGGGATGGGGGTTAGCAGCAGGTGAGACAGGTTGTTGATATTTTTATTTTGTTGACATATTGGGCATCCTGCAATATATTTTCTGACAAAGATAGAAAGTCCTGGCCACCAGTAATCGCGGGATAGGAGTTGGATCATTCAGTGTTGTTCTCCATGCCCCCTGGCAGCCGATGAGTGGATGGAGTGGACCAGGTCTTTTCAGGTGTCCGGGGGTATGTAAAGGCAGTGGCGGAAATAGAGTTGTCCTTCCTCATAGGTCCAATCCGAAGGGTGAGATTTGTCAGGGATGTGATTTTCTTTGTACATGCATTGTAGTGCGTCTAGTACCAGCAGATCTTTTTCTGAGGAAACCTTGATTTTGTCTTGTAACGCAAGATCTATTTGATTAACAAATAGTTCCTCTGGGAGGAGATGGATTTGGTCATTGTCGTTATCAAGGTTTGGGTTTGGTAGTCTGGATAAGGCATTGGCTGGGCCCATTTGTGTTCCTGGGAGATGGTGGAACACTAGATCGTATTCTTGTAGAAATAATTGCCATCGTGTGTGCCATCTGGAGAGTTTATGTGCTTCTTTAAAGTATAGGAGGTTTTTGTGATTGGTTAGGAGAGTTACCAGATGGTTGGTTCTGGTTAGGTAATGTCTCCAATTGTCTAGTGCATGTATCACTTCCAGAAGTTCTTTGTCATAGATGTCGTAGTTTCATTCCACAGGTGATAGGGTACTGGATCTGTAGGTGCATGGATGGAGGTCCCCATTAGGATCTTTTTGCATTAATACCCCCCCAGTCCCCACTAATGAGGCATCAGTCATGACAAAGAATGGTTTGCTCAGATCTGGTATGGAGAGTATGGGTTTTTCTAGGAATTGTTGCTGTAGTTCTCAGAAGGCTTTTTCCTCAGTGGGACCCCATGACCATTTCTTTTCTTTTTTTGTTAATTTGATAAGGGGTCTTGCTTTGGTTGAGAATCCATTAATGAATTTGTGGTAGAAATTGCAGAACCCCAGAAAGGAGCACACTCCTTTTATGGTAGAGGGGGGGTTCCATTCCTTGATTGCTTGGAGTTTGATAGGGTCCATCTCTGTCTGTCCTTCGGAAATGATCATTCCTAGATATTCGGTGCTTTTTGTGTCAAAAGAGCACTTTTCCAGTTTAAGGTAGAGTTTGTGTTCCATCATTCTTTCCAGGACTTTCTTGGTTCTTTCATTGTGGGTTTGTTGATCAGGGGAGTGGATAAGGAGGTCGTCCATGTATATGACCAGCCACCCTTTGGCTAGATAGTCAGCGAAGATGTCATCCATCAGTGCTTGGAAGGTGGCTGGGGAGTTGCAGAGTCTGAAAAACATTACTGTTGGTTTGAATAGTCCCATTGGTGTGATGAAGGCGGCCTTCCATCTGTCCTCAGGTACTATTCGAACATTGTTGTATCCCCATCATACGTCCATCTTGGTAAAGATTTTAGATCCCTTTAGTTTGTCAATTAAATCTCCGATGAGGAATAATGGGTAAGCATTTTTGACTGTGTGCTCATTTAGGTATCGGTAATCTTGACAGGGTCGGAGTTTCCCATCTTTCTTGTCTACAAAGAAGAAAGGGGATGCTTGGGGGGATATGGGTTTTTGGATCTTTCCATTTTTGAGATGTTCTTCGACAAATTTTCTGCATGCTTCCATTTGTTCCGGGTTTAGTGGGTAGTTTTTGGCTTGTCAGGGCATGAAGGAGGGGAGGAGATCGATATGATGGTCATAACTTCTCTTTGGGGGAAGTGTGGTGGTGGCTTCTTCTGAGAATACTTGTTGATACTGCCAGAATTTTTCTGGTAGCACTATTTCTGCCTTTTGCTCCTTTCGGGCTAGGTCCATTGAGATAGTGAGTTTGTGAATTTCCTCCTGGTCGGTGTAGCATCAAATGAGTACTTCCTCATTTGGTTCTTCAGCCAAATTGGTGGTGAGATATTTGATCAGGTATCTTTGTTCCTCCAGGCATGTCCCTCTTTTTCCTCCTTTTAGTTCCTGGTGAACCCAATCGATTATTGGGTTATGTTGGGTTAGCCAACTCATTTCCAGAATCATATCCATTTTTCCGCTTTTGATTACCAAGAAGTCCCTGGTTTCCCTTTTTCCTCCTATGGAAGTGGTGATGGTGGCTTTGTGGGTGATGTCTCCTCCTGTATTGGATGTTCCGTCCGCATTGATGGCGATCCTTCATAATTTGAGTCTGGTGAGGGGGAGTCATAATTTCTGGGCTATTGGTTCATTGATGAAGCAGTTGGTTGCTCTGCTATTGACAAGGGCTTTTAGTTCAGTGGTTCCTGGAAGTATTTGAACAGTGATAGTGATTGACTTTCATTCTAGTGATTGTACATTCCAGGTTTTAGGAGAGTTACACACTGATTGAGCTCTCCTAATTAAAAACCCTTGGCTCATTCTACCTGGTTTCTGAGTTTCTCAGTGCTTATTTTAGCAACTGTTTCCTCCTTCTCTTCTCCTTGATAGACTGGGTCTTCATATACCTCTTTGAGGATCTTAATGACATCTTCTTCTTTTATGTCTTTGTTTTCGAGAATTTTAATGTAATTGGTGATAGCCAATGATGCTGGGGTAATGGAGATTTCCTTCTTTTGTTCCTTCTTTTGGAACTTAGTGTGGGAAGATGTTCCTGGTCACGGATGGTTCCTGGTAGAGCACCCTACTTTGTGACAGATGAAGCAGCGATTTTCTTTTATGTGTTTAGTGCAATTGAATGGAGATAGTTTGATGATGTCAACATCCAATGCATTGGGATCTCGTGCTTTGGCTTTGTATCGATTCCCTTTCAGGTCTCAAACTCTTTTGATCTATCTCATTTGCCTATGAGTGGCTTTGATCCACTCTTTAAGGGTTTCTGGTTCTTTTACAGCTATGACTTTTTCTGCGATCAATGGGTTGAGCCCTCTGACAAACCATTCTACCAGGGTGGTATCATCTGTCATCTTAGCTTTTCCGGCATAAAGCTGAAAGTCCTGCATATATTCCTGCAACCTTTTTGTCATAGGGAAGGAGTCTTTGTCCTTCT
>JBBPJU010001103.1:0-14157 GCA_038088875.1 Austroboletus festivus
ATGCCTCATCCAAGTGCCCCCTCATCATCCATAGTGGTGGGCCTTAATGAGTTAGTAGATGAGTGGAATCATCCAGTCTACCTGGAGGAGGAGGGTAATGTTATGGAATGATGGGTGAGGCCTCTGACTCCATACCTGGAGGAGTTGGACATGCCGTCTTTTTCTTTTTCATCCTTAGAGCAGGCCATGGATATTGACAACGACTTCTCAAGCAGACTAGCTTGGGGAGAGTCCCTTGACATATGGAACGCATCTCTGCCACTTCCGGAGAATCAAGAGAACATTCCCCTGGGGAATCCAGGGTGGTTTACCTGAGATGCTGAGGAGCTCACAGAGTTTCTACTCTGAGTGGACCGCCCATTTCCTTTCTTATAATTTCTCTCTTCATTTTCCCTTTTTCTCTTCTGTCTCCGATGGACTCACCTTTCTCGGCTAGGATATAGTAGTTCACTCTCAGTTATGGCAAGTTACCACACACCCATACCTTCTCCACACAGCAGCCAGATGTGGTATTACTTCTTCCTTCTTCCACTGAACTTATACATCCATTTTAGAGATTAGGTTTGAACCTTCTCCTCAATTAGGAGAGGTTCTGCGCACTGCCCTTCCCTTTCCATCTATAGGCAGTATGTGTTTATTAAACTCTTTCTTCTTTATGGATGCTTTCCATTCTTCATTCCCAAATGGGAGTGGATCTTATTCCTATTTGGATTTCCCTTCTGTATAGGAATATATTCCCATACCTATTCCAGTTAGTATATAAGTGCCTATGTACTATAGTTAGCTCTCCAGCTAAATTCTATGTATTCTTATGTGAAGTTTATGCTGCACCTTGGAAAGGTGGATAGTTTACCTTTCCTCAAGAGAGTCCTATTCAGGCAGACCCTGAACTATTGCCTTATCCTTTTCCACAAAGCCATTGCGGCCCGGGAATCAGTCCTCGCAGTATGCCTAAGGTATGGTCCTTACCTAGGCGCCTTTGATCAGCTTATCACTCAGAGACTCGGACTTCACGTCCTGCATTCCATATCAGCTACTTCCTCAACTTGTTCTAATAGATGGGTCATATCTAGCTGATGCATTGCATCTTCGATAAGAGTCTGAATATCCATGCTAACTCATCATAATTTGGACAAATATAAGGTGAGGTGAGCATTAGACATTATGACATGACTTATCATTTCCAAAGTTCCACATCCCAAATGGGCCAGGAAAAGGTTGTGAAGTGCCAAACAGGGGTGAAGGAGGTCATTGATAGCGAGGGCATGTCCAGGATGATGAAGTATTTCCATATAGGCTCGTTCTCTTCTGGAGGTGCCAAGGAGTGATTCAGTCATGGGTTCAGTGTGGATGGGGGGATAAGGCACATCCGGCAGGAGCGTACTAGTGTTCAAGGCATCTGCAGTAGCAGCAATGGCATTAAGGGTGACAAGAGGTGTAACTGGGCAAGTGGGAGTCAAAGCAGGAGTATCGATGAAGAAAAAAACAGAAGAAATGGAAGACATTTCAAATGTGAAAGTTCTGAAGGTGGTAGCATCAATGGTGGTAGAAGCTAAGGAGAAGAAAGAGAACAGCAACAGTTTTTATATTCCTCTAGGGCAGACTTTGCATTTTTCATGTCCCACTCTGGGATCCAGGAGTCTTCTTTAGCCGAATATCCTTTCCATCAGATCAAGTAGAAGCAGTTAGACAGAGTTCCATGATGGCATATGATCTTTTCAATTTCATATTCTTCTTCACCTTCTATTAACTCCGGAGTTGGTCTTGGAAAATTCTTACCATAGATGGTATTTTCATGATAAGAGGTGAGAAGAGAGTTATGGAATACTGGATGGATCTTCCAGGTACTGGGAAGATGGAGGTGATAAGTGACAGGAGATAACACCTGAGTAATGGTAAAGGGTCCTTCTTGTTTGGGTGCAAACTTTGGGTTGTCTATATTCTGTTTCAAATTATGGGCTACAAACCAAATCTTGTTTTCTTTGGTGAATGGCATAAAAGCTTTCCTTGAACATGCAGCCATTGTCTGCCTGGCTAGTTCATGGGCTGCTAAAGCTTCTTCCCTTGCTGCGATCAGCTTCTGAATATGTTCTGCTACCACTGGGGTGTTACTTTGGGGAAGGATTGAAGGGAGAGGAAGAGGTTCATATCCCATCATGAGATAAAATGGAGATTTGCCTGTAACAGAATGGAGGTGATGATTGTGAGTGAATTCTGCCATGGGAATGTGATCAGCCCATTCCGAAGGATGATTACCACATGTGATTCGAAGGTATGTTTCAATCTCCTGATTTACACATTCAGTTTCTCCATCTGTCTATGGATGATATGCTGTTGACAATGCTAGATTGTATTCCAAAAGTCATCTGAGTTCTTTGGCAAAGGTAGAGGCAAACTGTGGGCCTCTATCAGAGATGATCTTATCATATATGCCGAAGCATTTGTAGACTTTGTGGTAAAACAATGTTGTGATTCCTTCTGTGGTGACAGTCTTTTTTGTGGGGCAGAGAATTACCCCCTTTGTAAGCCCATGGTTGACCATGACCAAGAGAGAATCAAAGCCAGAAGAGAGGGGAAGGTCAGTGATGAGATTGCAGGAAACCTGTTGGAAAGGATGGATATAGGAGAAGCAAATCAGGAGGAGAGGGGGAATGGTAGGATGTTTATTGGATTTGTTGGCTTGGCAAGTTGCGCATCTGGCTATGTAATGATGGACAAAAGTGGCTAAGCCAGGCCACCAAAAATCGGCAGAGACTAATTGACAGGTCTTAAGAAAGCCAGGGTGTCCAGCAGTAGGGTGGTTATAACATCATGAGACAATGTCATGATAAAAAGCAGGAGGGATATAGATACAATTTTGATAGGTGAGGACATTGTTTTCATATTTCCAGTCGGAGAGGTGTGTGTGGAGAGTTGGAGGGGAATCTGATAGGTTAGAGATGGTTCACTGAACCAGGGGGTCAGTGGAAGATAAAGAGGTAATACTGGTTTATAATGCTATGTCAATGAGATTGACAAAAAGAGAGGGTGGAAGAAGAGTGACAGATGAGTTATCTGTCAAGTCATCAGGGCATCTATCAGGTCGACGAGATAGTGCATCTGGGCCAAAAAGGAGAGACCCAGGAATATGAATCATTTTGAGATCATAGTCAGCAAGGTCAAGAAGCCAATGGGCTTGTTGACAATTTAATTTTTGAGGTTGTTTGAAATAAAGGAGATTCTTATGATTAGTGAAAACCTGAATGGGGAAGGGAGATCCAAGGAGATAGTGGCACCATGCTTTTAGTGTCATGATCTGCATGGCATTCACTACTGTTGCTTGATTACCCCGAGTTCAGACCACTAGGCAGACAGACGCTGAGTGTGGTATCTTTATTCCCGATATCATTCTGGTTATGTTGCTTACTGCTACACTTCACCTTGGACTATCCCCCTGAATTGGTCATTGGTCATTCTTGCACCAATGACACAGTCTTGCCACTGATGCCTGGACATGCCAGCATCTTTATTGAGTTTATCAAACCATATCCATGATATCAAACTTTAACCTTTGGTTGGCAATATGTCCTCTTGTAGCAATACTGTTTCACATGTATTGCTTCACTCATTTACACCTTACCATAGTACTTACATACTATACTGGTTAGGTAGTATTACCTTAGTAGGACTACCTAGGTAAACATTTAATCTATGTGGTATTTGGTTTAACTGCCATTCCTAAGTGAGGAATGCAGCAAGACTTATCCAAACCATCCCAGACTTCTATCAGTCTCCTGTCTACTGTTGAATAACAGCTCGAACTTGGCAAAATCTTTGTGTCTTGGATCTATACCCATAGATCGAGTCACATTTAGAGTACAGATAACAGTGAGTAATTCGCAGTGATAGATATCATAATTGCGGTCTGTAGCAGAAAAAGTTTGGGAGAGATAAAAATAGGGATGTCAGTCGCCATTTGAATCAGTTTGAAGGAGAATGCCTCCTATAGTATATTTTGAGGCATCAGTGGCAATAGTGAAAGCAGACATAGAGTCAGGGAATTGGAGAACAGGTTAGGAGAGGAAAACCTTTTTTAATTCTAGAAAAGCATTGTTATAGGATTGTGACCAATCCCATTGATGATCTTTCTTTGTGAGATCTAAGAGAGGTTGAGTGATATCAGAGTAATGAGGTACAAATCTTTGATAGAAATTGGTGAAGCCTAGGAAAGATTATATATCTTTAACTTTTGTGGAGGTTGGCCAAGAAGCTATTCCATCTAGCTTAATGGGATCCATTGCGAGAGATTCAGGTTTGATAATCATGCCTAGATAATCAACTTCTAAGACATTAAAGAGACATTTCTGTAGTCGAAGGCGAAGATTTAGTTCTCTCATTCATTGAAGAATCTGATGCATTGTCTCATCATAATCATCTTGATTCCTAGAGAAAATGAAGATGTCATCCATGTAGATGACGATTTTTCCTGCTGCAATAAGATCTCTAAATTCTTTATTCATAAATCGCTGGAAGATGGCAGGAGCATTCTTTGGGCCAAAAGGCATGACAATGGGTTTGAAGAGTCCTCTGTGGGTAATGAATGTGGCTTTCCATTGATGTCTTTCTTTGATATGAATGTTGTTATAACCCCAATGAACATCAAACTTGGTGAAAATTTTGGTGTCTTTTAGCTTATATAAGAGATCAAAAATTAATGGCAGAGGATAGATGTCGCAAATGGTATGGTTATTTAAGTATCGATAGTCTTGGACAGGACATAGTTTGCCATCTTTTTTTTTAACAAAGAAAAATGGTGCAGCTTGTGATAAAGAAGATGGATGAATCTTGCCTGATTTCAGATTTTTATCTAGAAATTCATCCTATGCTTTTCATTCATCAGTGGTTAAAGGATAGAGTTTTCCAATTTTTGGAATGAAGCCATCTGTTAGGTTGATTTCATGATCACAATCACAACTTGGAGGTAATGGGGTATCTTCATCAGCAAAGATATCCTGATATATAGTATATGCTTCTGGTAAGGTGATGTCCTTTTTTTTGTTTTCGATGGCCAATTGAGTTGACATGGTAAGAGCTCCACATATTAATGAAGGATTAGGGATGAACCTATTATTGGCTAGAATAGTTCATGAGAGTGTCGTTAATGGTTTTAAATGTGCCATATCCTGGCTAAGGGCTATGCTGGCACACAGAATGTCATTCTCAGTTCGGTTCCAGTAAGCAAACAGGTGTTCATCAACCAGAGCATCTATGGTGATTTGTTTAAGAGCTGGATCTTGATATCGCCATTGATTATACAATTGTTCTTTTTCCTGCTTGGTTTTTTCATGGAGAGCTACAAAGTCTGCAGATTGATCCATTTCTTGTGGAATCTGTAAAGTTCGTAGTTTCCAGTCAATTGAGGGGTTGACTTCAGTCAACCAGGGGAGTCTGAGTATTATGTTTTCTTTTCCACAGTTTATGATGTAAAAGAGAGTTCATCAAAGAAGACAATTGATGTCTATGAACAGAGTGGTCATGAATTGGATTGACCCTCCTTTGTTGAGTGAGGTGTCTACATTTCATACAGTGATGGGAGTGGGTAGTCATTGTCATGATAGTTTGTGTTTTTGAACAAAAGATCAATCTATATAAGAGATTTGGGCACCAGAATCGATTAAGGCAGAAGTGGCAATGGCTTTGATCATGTCAGAGGCGAGAAGGAGTTGAATCGGGATATGCATTGCTTTAATATTTGTACATGATCGAATAGGAGGAGGTACATGCATTGCTTTCGCCCTCTTTTCTAAAAATCCATTGCCACTTTTCTGACCATTTGTTCTTCCACTTCTTTGAGCTTAGACTCCACCATTTTAACATCTTTAGGTGGTACTGTGGGTGGTTTCCTTTCAAGCTTGACCCTGCAGTCTTTTGACATATGTCCCTTCTTTCTGCATCTAAAGCATACACCTTCTCTCCTATACCTCTCTCATTCTTCATCAGTCAATTTCTTAGATATGGCAATGGTGTCAACATCCATAGCATTGGGATCCTTGATTGTACGAGGAGTATATGTCAGGGTAAATGTGGTATTCCCCTTTTTATGCCTGGAGGCAATTTCTATTGCTCTTTCTTTGACTGTAGCAAAGTGAGAGGCTTTGAAATACCAGGCAGCAATGGTGGTGGGGACTATTTCCATAGTATGGATATGACGCATGAGAGAGATTGGAATTCTGGATGCAAAGTAATTAATGAGAACATCATTGTTGCTAACTCCAGCAATTGCAACTTTATTTTTGAAGTTAGCAATGTAGTTCTGAAGAGTGGGGTTATACCCTCCAGTTCTGTTTTTATAAATCCTAGTCTTGGCTAACCAAGCCAGGGCTTCTCCTTTTGCATCCTTGTTATCAAAAGTATCTTTGAATGCTATTTCGAAATCTGTCCATGATCCTAAAGAGAAATTTCCTCCTGTAAGCTTTGTTTCTCTAAAGGTAGATGCCCAAGTTAGGGCCATTTTCTTTTTCATGTATGATAGAGCATAGGTGATCTTCTTTATGTCTGTGTTGTACAGATTGACATTGACCACTAAGTACAGTTGAATAGTCCAGAGCCAGGGAAGTGCTTCTGATGGGGTGCCATTGAAGTTATCGGGGATTTTAAGATGGAGTTCAGTGGGTTTTGAAAGGGACATAGTGTTTGGTAAAGAAGGGATGGGGCATACGAGAGGAGGAAAAAAGATTCTTCCTATCTGTGGTTGGGGAGTTGGGCTTAGCAGAGTAGGGATTCTAGGGATGACAAGAGCTGATGATAATTGCCCAGTAAGTTTTGGGAGGTCAGAGGGTTCAGTATTGACTGGGATATCTGAATCGGATGGTTTGTCATCTGAGATACTTGAAGATTCAGAAGTTTCTGGTTCATTTTCTGGTTCCTGGTAAGAAAGCCAGTCAGGATACCTTCAGAATAAAATGGCAGGTGATCTAGAGCAAAGCTAGTCACGATTGTAGAGTCTAGTTCTTTTGTTATGCTTGTACCGGTAGGTCCAAGTATAGCCCTTGATGAGAACTGACAGAGGTTCAGGTTAAGCATTGTCTAGTGAATACTTTCAAAGATAATCAATTAGGAGCATCCACTCAAAGTAGGACAAAGACTTGGGTCAGGAAGACTGAGTGGAAGAGAACACTCAGGAGTCTGACAAGGGGAAGGAACACAATAAGATGTATTCCAAGGGAGAACTAGACTAGAGTACATGGCAGTAGATGAGTAGGTTTATATAGATAGAGGAATGAGAGGCAGTGTCATGAGATACTGCCTTGAATGGAAGTGAGGCTGTCCAGAGATGAGTCATATAGAATCTGATAGAATATCAAAGAATAATTGATGAGTCAGAAGATAAGGGAATGACTCATGATGATAGATATTGAATGAGTAATCGGGCCAATTACTCATGCAAGAATGAATAAGCAACAATTAGTGAGAATAACTCAGCCTAAAGACAAATTGGACTTATCCTATCAGGATTATCTAAGTGGAAATGAAAGGCTAGAGTCAAGTACACAACAAAGGACAAACAACAAAAAGAACTTGTAACAACAGAGATGAAGGAGGTCATTGATAGTGAGGGCATGTCCAGGATGATGGAGTATCTCCATATAGGCTTGTTCTCTTCAGGAGGCATTGAGGAGTGATTCAGTCATAGGTTCAGCGTGCATGGGAGAATAGGGCATGCCTGGCAGGAGCATACTAGTGTTCAAAGTGTCTGCAGTAGCAGCGATGGCTTCGAGGGTGACAAGAGGTGTAACTGAATGAGTAGGAGTCAAAGCAGGAGTATCGATGAAGGAAGAAATGGAAGAGATGGAAGATATTTCAAATATGAAAGTTCTGAAGGTGGTAGTATTAATGGTGGTAGAAGCTAAAGAGACAAAAGGGATGGATGCTGATTTTTATATTCTTTTAAGGTGGACTTTGCATTTTTCATATCCCACTCTGAGGCTTATGAATCTTCTTTGGCCAAGTACCCTTTCCATCGAATCAGATAGAAGTGTTTGAACAGAGTTCTGTGATGGTGTATGATCTTTTCTATTTCATATTCTTCTTCTCCTTCTATTAACTCTGGGGAAGATCTAGGGAAGATCTTTCCATAAATGGTATTTTTATGATAAGGGGTGAGAAGAGAAGCATGGAAGACCAGATGGATCTTCCAGGTACTGGGAAGTCATAGTTGGTAAGTGATGGGAGATAACACCTGAACAATGGTAAAAGGCCCTTCTTTCTTGGGTGCAAACTTTGGATTATCTATATTCCTTTTCAAATTTCGGGCTTCTAGCCAAACCTTATCTCCTTTAGCAAATGGCATAAAAGACTTCCTTGATTGTGCGGCCATTAGTTGTCTGGCTAAATCATGAGATGTGATGGCTTCTTCTTGAGTGGCCAGGGTTTCTTGACTTGTTTTTCTACAGTGGGAAGTTTGCTATTAGAGAACACAGAAGGAAGGGCAAGAGGTTTATATCCCATCATCAAGTAGAAAGGGGATTTGCCTGTAATAGAATGAGGGCATTGGTTATGAGTGAACTCAGCAGTAGAAACATGATCTGTCCAATTAGAAGGGTGGTTACCACAAACAATCCGAAGATATGTTTTAATTTCCTGATTGACTTTTTTGGTCTCTCCATCTGTCTGAGGATGATATGCAGTAGAGAGAGCAAGATCATATTTTAGGAGTTTTCCTAATTCTTTGGCAAAGGAGGATGCAAATTGTGGACCTCTGTCAGAGATAATTTTGTCATATAGTCCAAATCTTTTATAGACTTTGTGGAAGAAAAGGGTTGCTATACCCTCTGCAGTGACAGTTTTCTTTGTTGGGCAGAGAATTACCCCCTTTGTAAGTCTGTGGTTGACCATGACCAAAAGAGAGTCAAAGCCAGAGAAGAGAGGAAGATTGGTAATAAGGTCACAAGAAATTTGTTGGAAAGGACAGATGCAGGAGGAGCAAATGGGAGTGAGAGGGGGTGTGGTAGGATGTGTGTTGAACTTGTTGGCCTGACAGGAGGTGCATCTGGTAACAAAGTGGCATATGAATTGGGCCAAACCAGGCCACCAGAAATCAGCCATAACTAATTGATGGGTTTTTAGATAACCAGGATGTCCTGCTATAGGGTGGTCATGATAGCGTGAGACAATGTCATGATGGAGTTTGGACGGAATGTAAATTCGGTTGTGATACATGAGAATATTATTTTTCATATTTCCAATCGGTAAGATGGATTTTCAAGGTAGAGGGAGAATCGGAGAGACTTTGAATGGTTTTTTGGACCAGAGGATCCAATGCAGATTTGAAGATGATGCTAGTCTGGAGGGCCATGTCAACAAGATTAATAAAGAGAGAGGGGAGAAGAAGAGTGACTGAAGAGTTGTCAGTAGAGTTATCTGGATCTGTCAGATTTATTTCATGATTGCAGTCTTGGCTTGGGGGTAAAGGTGTATCTTTGTCACTGAAGATATCTTGGAATTTAGCATATACATCTGGTAATTGTACCTCTTTTTTCTTATGGTCGATGGCTAGTTGAGTAGAGGTGGTGAGTGCTGTGCATGTTAATTCTGGGTTAGGGATATATTGTCCATTGGCTAGGATTGTTTGAGAAAGTGTTCATAAGGGTCGAAGATGGGACATATCTCATCCTAAGGCAATGTTGGCACAGATTACATCATCTTCTGTTCTATTGAGATATGCAAAGAGATGTTCATCAGCTAGCACATCTACAGATACATGTTATGGTGGGGGTGATTGATATCTTCATTATTCATAAAGTTCTTCTTTTTCTTGTTTTACTTATTTGTGAAGGGAGATGAAATTTGCTGTTTGATCAGTTTCAGGGTCTATCTGTAAAGTTTTCACCTTCCAATCTATGGTTGGGTTCATTTCGGATAGCCATGGAAGTCCTAAGATAACATTTTCATTTCCACAGTTCATGATATGGAAGATAGTCTTCCTTGTGAGTCTGTTGACATTAACGTAGAGAGTGGTAGTGAATTTAATAGATCCTCCCTTGTTGGTGGAGGAATCAACATTTTATACAGTGATGGGGGTAGAGAGACATGTTCGGGGGAGATGATGTTTGCAGGCAAAGGCCCAGTCAATACAAGATATCTGGGCTCCGGAATCTATCAAAGTTGAGGTGGCAACAGCTTTGACCATGTCTGAAGTATGCAAGAGCTGAATAGGGATATGTATTGCTTTCATACGAGTACATGGAGATAAGAAAGGAGGTATGCATGTTGTGTTTGTCCTCCTGCCTAAAAATCCATTGCTACCTTCCTCACCACTGTTTCTTCATTGGCTTCTTCTATCTTTAATTCTACTACCTTCATATCTTTAGGTGGGGTAGGAGGTCCTTGTTTTTCAAATTTGACATGACAGTTTTGAGCTGAGTGTCCTTTTCTTTGACAAGTGAAGCATCATTCTTCTTTTCTATATCTTTCTTGTTCTTCATTGGTCAACTTCTTTGGTGTCTTGATGGTGTCCACGTTCATAGCATTTGGGTCCTTTGGGATGCGTGGGGTATAAGTTGGAGTAAAGATAGTATTACCTTTCTTGTGCCTGGAGGCAATTTCTAGAGCTCATTCTTCAACAGCAGCAAAGTGAGCTGCTTTCATGTACCATGCCATGATGGTGGTGGATACTGTTTCCATTGTGTGTACCTGACACATAAGTGAGACAGGTATTCCTGAGGCAAAGTAATTGATAAGGACACTGTCATCTGAGATTTCTGTAATTGCTACTTTATTTTTGAAGTTAGCAATATAATTCTGAAGGGTTGGGTTATACCCTCCAGATTGGTTTTCATAGATCCTAGTCTTTACTAGCCAGGCTAGCACTTCTCCTTTAGTGTTTTTGTCTTCAAAGACATCTTTGAAGGTGGTTTTAAAGTCTGTCCACATTCCTAGAGTAAAGATGTTGGATACTAGTTTGGTTTCTCTGAACATGGCAGCCCAAGTGAGGGCAGACCTCTTTTTCATAAATGAGAGCACATAGGCAATTTTCTTAGTATTGGTTGAATATAGGTTGGCATTGACTGCTAGATAAAGTTGAACTGTTCTTAGCCAGGGCATTGCCTTGACTGGAGTTCCATCGAAGTCATTGGAGGTTCTGAGATGTAATTCTATTGGTTTTTGGAGTGACATTATTGAAGAAGGAAGAGGAATAGTTGATGAAGTGGGGGCTGGGCATATGAGTGGTGGAAAGAATACTTGTCCTGAGTGAGAACAAGGGGTTGGGCTTGATGGGGTTTGAGCTCAAGGAATAGAGAGCACATATGCTAATTGTCCTATTAGTTCTGGGATATCAGCAGATTTCTGCACAATGGGAATATCAGGATCAGATTGAGATTCTTCCTTTTCAGAGGTGGTTTCAGGGTCACTCTCTGGTTTCTGGCAGAGGAGCCAGTCAGGATATTGGTTGGATGAAATGGTGGATGAACTGAAGCAAAGCTAGTTGCAATTGTTTGAGTCTAGTTCTTTTGTTATGCTTGGACCAGATAGGTTCGAGTGTAGACCTTGCATAGGCAAAGTTCAGTAGTTCTGGTTGGAACAAGTGTTAATGAAGACACTTGATCATCAAGATATAATCAGATAGTGTCCACTCAATAGTAGGACAAAGACTAGTTGTCAAGTAAGACCTTGAGGAAGAGAACTCAAGGGAGTCTGATGGTGAGGAGCAAACACTAGATGGGTGATTGCAAGGTAGAACTAGACTAGAGTACAAGGCAGCAGATAGACGAGTTTATATACTGGATGGAAAGGAGTGGCAGTGTGTGAGATACTGCCATAAATAGAAATGAGGCTGTCCATAAATGAGTCATATAGAATGCAATGGAATATTAAAGAAAATCGATGAGTCAGAAGATAAGCAGAATGACTCATTGATGACTAAAGTATATAGTGTTATCAGGCCGATAATAGGGCCAATGACTAATCATGAATGAATAAGCAATGGTCTAAGCAGTATGACCAAGTCAGAAGAAGAATCAGATTTATTCTAAGTAGGATTACCAGAGTAGAGCTAAAAGACTTGGTCAACAGTAATTCATACTAGTGAAGTAGGAAGAAAAGCATATTCTTGTAATAAATTGTAACAACATGATAAGGTTGAGAAGAAGAAGACATGGGTAGACTTCACAAAGG
Organism: Austroboletus festivus; assembly: GCA_038088875.1. NCBI lineage: Eukaryota > Fungi > Basidiomycota > Agaricomycetes > Boletales > Boletaceae > Austroboletus > Austroboletus festivus. Next base: position 12,154 of record JBBPJU010001103.1, read on the forward strand.
GTCCTCTATACTTCCTAGACTTCCCTTCATTACTTGGAATGGTAATGATCGATGAAGTGCTTCTCTTGAATAGTTGAGCTACTGTTCCTACTAATGCTTACAGCATGACAATGGACTGTAATGTATCTCAAAAGATTACAAATATGGGTCAAGGAACTGGCCACTTTCTGACACAGCACATATCAAAAACAAGATGAGCAGTCACCAATTTTGCATTATAGAATCCTGTAGAGCAGCACAGGTGTATAGCAGCCTATGCAGAACTCCTAGCTGATAATACCATGTGCAGGAAGGGGAGCGATTACTATAGCACATGGTCTCTTGATTGGATGGTCACTTGGGTAACCAGAGCCTCTGTTCACCCAGATTTGCTTTTGCAGTGACCAGCGACAAAGTAACACCCTATACAAAGTGGATAAGAGGAAAATAGGGAAATAACTACCCTTTGGTTTTCACCATCAAGTAGAGCTAAGGGCACAAAGAGCATGCACCCCTAGGCAAAGTTGTTGGTAGTTGTGGAATATGCAACAGCAAGCACAATTGAAAGAGTGTGTGCTCACTGGCAAAGGTAACAGTGAAAAGGAAAGGTGGGCACATTTGGAATAATGTTATACACAAACTGAGACAATGTACTAAGAGTGAGCACACTGTGAGGGAATGATGAGTAAATATTCCAAATGTGAGGAAAAAAGAAACAAGTATACTACAGGTCAAGTCTTATATAGTGAATAGTGATAAGCATGACCTTGTGACCATCACATCATGATGAGATACATATAGTAATACCCTCTACCTTATGTTGAGTCATTGGAATATTGTAGAATATCATAGAATGAATGTAAATATAGCAGATGACTGTGCCTTTGTAATGTGGGTGCTGCTAACTATATCATATGATGAGAATAAAAGATGAGTCAAGAGTAAGTTATATGTCAAGTGTGAATAGGGGAAGTCCGAAATGAGAAAGCTTGACAACATGCATACTAAACACAGCCTTAGTCATTCAATCCCAGAGGTATAAATGGGCAGGGCAAACACATAGTCATATATTTGAAGTCAAAAATACTAATAGTCCAAGATGGACCATAAGTCAGAAACCATGGCAGGAGTAGACAAACAGGGTGTTGTTATGAATGGAAAAGATGGGAAGTTCTAAGACTCGAGACTCAGAGGTGAGATATTAAAGCCTGGGCAATTTCTAAAAATCAGGAAACTAAATACCAGCCACTTTCAAACAGCTATAAGAAATCAAGTTTGAGGACCAGTATGTGAAAACTTAGGCCATGTTTGGGACTGCATATCACGCATTTCTATACCCACCAATTTCCTTCACAGTGGGAATCAGAAAAATGCAATAGCTTTTAAATCTGTTTAGCTGTTCCATATTTCCTTAAATCCCTCCTTTAGCTATACTTCACCATTTTGACTGCTAAACCCCAGCAACTTTACTCTGTATCCTATTTCTTGATCACAATTTTGTTTCTACTAGTGCATGTTATGAAATGATGGATGAGACCTCCTACTCCTTACTCCAAGGAGTTGGATGCTCCATCTTTTTCTTCTTCTATTGAGCAGCTGATGGACTTGGATGCTAACTTCTCCAGCAGACTTACCTGGGGAGATTCCCTAGACATCTGGAACACATCTCCACCTCTCCCAGACAATCAGGAGAACATTCCCCCCAGGAACCTGGAGTGGTTTATGTTACGATTTCTTTCTTCTACTGTTCTCTCTTGTGTCTTTATTGACCTTTACTGTGTACTTGACTCTAGCCTTTCACTTCTACTTGGACAATCCTATATGGATAAGTCCAATTCGCATTCAGGCTGAGTCATACTCTCTTATTCATGCTTATTCATTCCGACATAGTAATCGGCCCAATTACTCAGTGATTACCTGTCATCATGAGTCATCCTCTTATCTTCTGGCTCATTGATTGTTCTTTGACATTCCATCATATTCTATATGACTCATCTATGGACAGCCTTGTTTCCATTTCAAGGC
>JBBPJU010001104.1:0-14152 GCA_038088875.1 Austroboletus festivus
TCTCTCAAAGATGACAAGGACAATTCCCAGTCCCAGTATATTGTGAGCTGAATGTACTCTGGGCAGTTCTACAGGATGATTGACTATTTTGAAGGGATCCTATGGTTCACATACCATTCCACACCCATGTACCTCGAGAGAGGCCTATCTTTTATTAGAGGCTGCCCGCACAGACCATCACATTGTTGACACATGCAAGACTCTTGTCCATCAAATCATTCATTGAAACACACTTGTTCTGCAATATAACCGAATTTTGTTGGAGAGGGCCCAAGATGATTTGCGTGCTGCAGATCAATTTATTGGGAATGTCTGTCTAGTGATTCGGAAGAGTGGTCAAACAGCTGCATTTGAATATGTGATGCACAAAGACCAGTCCCCACCATTCGCACCAGGTGAGCGAAGTCAATCTTTGGGACATGGCTATTTAACTCTTGCTATCTGTTGCAGAGTTTTCACACCCTCTATCTCAGACTCTTGATGCTGACCTTTTTTAAAACCTGCCATGTATATTTTTCTGAATAATTGTACTCACTGCAAATACCTATGTACATATTTACAAAGCATATGCATATAGCCTTATTTTATGGCCATACTGGAACTTACATACTGTGTTGTGTCAGTACCCCTTTGCTTCTGTGCCCCTGAAGATGATGTAGTAGGATGTTAACAGTTGGAGAGTGTGACTAATTGTGACTACAGCAGTTTGTATTGATAGTAGACCATAACAGAAGCCTTTGGGAGTAGGACAGAATCTAAGAGATCTGTGGCAGGATTCTATATAATGATAGTAAATTCAGGGCTGGAACAGAGAGTGACAGAATGGATTTTCACTGTAACAGCCTGACAATCTGTGGCCTTGACTTCCAGGAAAGCTGGTTTGCTGATGAACCTTTATGGTATGATTCCATTTCTCTTTTATTCTATTGGCTGCCACACTCGGCTGTGTGCATTGCCTTATTTTTGCAATTCAGGATCATATCCTATTGGTTCCCTATTTAAAAGTAGTACAAACATGTACATACAGTAAAGTAGTATATAAAGGCCCAAGAGCACTAGACTGGATCCCCAGTTTAGTGGTCTTGGAGATTTCCCTCTCTAAAGACCTTCCTCTAAAGACAAAGGGTTACTAAGTCATTGTAACCAAAGCTAAGCATCGATAATCACTAGTGCTTGAGGCATTAGGATTTTGAGGTGTTTCATTACCACTAAACTCTGTAACCACCATCCAACAAGGGGATTCTGGAAAAGAAAGACAAGTTCTGCTTCTACTTTGGAACTACAAGATACAGTTTCAAGTCTTCAACAACAAAGCCTAGTAGTAAGCCAAAAGATACAGCTTTTATTAGTAGGGACAGGTGCTTACAAGAACAATGCCTACAACCCCCGTCATTGAACCTTCAGGTAGCCCCATCATTGGGTACTCTAGGAGTGAGGAAGCATGGGAGCTATTAGATTTGATCTATAGCAACCTCTATGGAGGACTGAGATATCTGGAAGGATACAACAAAGAAGAAGTCGACCCAAATGACTTGTGGCCAAATGGAAGAATTCCTTCGCCTCCACTGTCTCACCCATTAGACAACAGCCTTTTTCTAGAAGAAGTACTGGGAAGAGAGACAGTAAAGTTGATAGAAGAAGCAAAGGTACAGCCTGTCCGAAGAAGGAAGATGTATGAAGCAAATCCAGCAAAGCAGAGGTTAGAGCGACCACTCTTAAAGAAAGGTCCACTCTATGTTAGACTCTACTTACACACTAAGTCGAAGTTAAGAAAACCTTCTAGGTATATCCCTTACTAGAAGTAGTCACCATTCCCTCCCTATGAAAGTTGAAATCTTTTTCCAATCTCCATTCCCTTTACCTCACAGATACACTTCTTCTTGAGGAAGAAGCTTGGCACTACAAAAGGAGAATCAACGAGTTAAGGGCTTTACTAGATAAGCCAAAACCATTTCTTACAAGAAAGACCCCTCCCCACTTCTGCCTAAAATACAATGGCAGGCAACATTGGTCATCTTCTAGATGAAGATGGAAACTTTAATTTCAAGAAAATTTGCCAAACTCTAGCAGCACTAGAGATTAAGGCACAACAAGATGCGGCTCAAATTGAAGAGCTGCTTAGAGCAAAAGAAAATGCCAAGCTATTGGCAAATGACCTCATGAGACAAGCAGCACTGGCTGCTGAACAAGCAGGAGAAGCAGACCAAAGGGTCCGCAAATTCATGGGATTAAAGAACTGGGCTCAGCAAGAAGAAGTGGAAGCAACTCCAGGAAGCTCAAAAGTAGAAGTGTTCGCCAACCCAGGGAACTATGCCGGAGAAAAGCATAAGTTCAAAGAATGGTGGACAAAGATGAAAGCTTGGATGAACACAAACCCCAAGCATTTCACCCTAAAGCAAAATGGGCAATCAATTCCTCACGGCCCAAACAGGGCATATGCAGTTCTTTCACAGTTAAAAGGAACCAAAAGGAGTTACTACACAGAGATGGAGCTGAATAAGCTCAGCAATGGAGAATCTCAGTTAATTAATTGGGATTACTTAGTAATTCAGATCAAAGCCCTCTTCCACCCCCTCCTACAAAAGGATTGGGTGATGAAAGAAATTAGTAACATGAAACAAGGAAGCACGGATGTCTTCACATGGCTCTCCAAGTTTAGAACCCTTGCTTGGCAAGCAGGGTTAACTGCAGAATACGCAGTGTATCTCCTAGAAATGAATGTAGGAGAACAAATCAAAGAAGAAATGTTTTGTTAAGGCCTCCGAGGAAAAGGAATAGACAAAACAATGACTAATATTCAGACAATAGGAATAAATCAAGAAGCCTATTGAATGTCTAAAGAGGGACCCAAGAAAACCTTCTTTAATTGAAGTTCCTCCCTGAAGAGAGAAGTCAGAGCCACCAATAAAGAAATGCTCTGCTACAAATGTGGCTACAAGGGGCATATTGCCAATAAGTGTAATACCGATCCAAAGGGTTACAAGTTCAAATGTAGTGAATGCCAATGGCGAAGAGGACACAAACCCATCTGTTTGAAAAAGAAAGAAGAACGACAGGTTCGTTCTACCAATCAAGACCAGGGGGCAATGTCATGGGAAAATGATGATAAGAAGGAAAAATCCCCTGCTGATCCATTCCGAGAAATCCAAGGAATGACCTATGACCAAATGAAAGCCTATTAGGAAAATTTAATGGCAGTTATAATGTTATATCTAGCATTATAATGCTATATCTATGTTATATCTGGAAATACTAGCACTACCAGCACTTAAAAATTTTCCTGATGAGCTCATTTCGCACAGATCGAAAAGGGAAAAAGAAAAGCAAACTAAGAAGTCTGGGTCCTTCATTTGCTAGCACCAATAAGTTCGAGATTCTAAAAGAGGATGAAGTCCCACCTGAGGCAGCTTCTGATGCAAGTTCAGAAGAAGTAAAAGGGAAGCGGTTAGCCGAAAGCCACATTAATACATTACAGTCAGAAGAGTACGAAACCCTAGACCCCGAAGAAAGAAGCATGGAACCAGATAGATTAGATCTACTGGAACCTTTACCTATAGGTTTACAGGAAAACCCAGAATCTGAAACCATGCACCAAGTCGATATGAGGGTCCTAGCGGCCATCAGAAAAGAAGAAGAAGTTGACCCTCAGTATTCTTCACACATGCTGTGCATGTGAAAGACAAAATTAAACTAAAAATCAAGATAGGAGTTAACAAGAATCTCTTATCTGAAACAGAAGCCCTGCTAGACAGTGGTGCCAACTACATCTTCATGGATAAACAATGGGCAGAAAGACAAGAAATCCCCCTAAAGCAACTCTCACGCCCTATCCCCATATTTAATGTAGACAGAATCAAGAACTCCACTGGCAATATTACACATACTGTGATGCAATCTATGGGTATAGATCTAAGACACAAAGATTTCCCAAGTTCGAGCTGTCACTCAACAGTAGACAGGAGACTGATAGAAGTCCGGGATGGTTTTGGTAAGTCTTGCTGCGTTCCTCACTTAGGAATAGCAGTTGAACCAAATACCACGTAGATTAAACATAGATCTAGTTAAGGAATTACTGTACATAGGCAGCTGTATTTATAGGGGAGAAGATAACTACTATGACCATAAGTAGAGGTCACTGGAAGGGGGGAAGGCTGTCCATAGGGAAAAGGGTTTACAGGAAGTGGTCATAGGTGAAGGAAGTAAAGATCACACCAGTGTAAGGGTGCGATCAGAAAGGGAAAGTAGTCTGTGATAAAAGATAGTGTTTGTACCGAGATATTGGATGGGCATGGGTGCGATCACATCCATGCGGCATCTGTGGGCCACTCTGGCACAGGTGCAGTCTCCTCCAGCTGAAGGGGTGGTGCTTGAACGTTCCACCACCTGGGGACAACATTGCCTAGGGGTTCCTCTCCCCAGGTAGCTCCTTCTGCTTCTCCGTTCCAGAACTGATGTCTCCTGTCTAAATTCCCTCCATATGCCACAGTGGAAATGTTGGCGTTGAGCCACGGCCAGTCCCCTTTGTGAGGAAAAGGTGTCGCCCTCCGAGGGTAGTCCACTTGATGCGTGACACATACTGCGGATATTATCATGGAATACCAAGGACACAGAGAAAGGATTACTGCCGAAGTAACAAACTTAGCAGGATCTCCCCTTGTGTTGGGATACACTTGGCTTGCCAAACACAATCCCAACATAGATTGGAAGACAGGTCATGTCTCGATGACTTGCTGTCCCAGAAGTTGTCTATTCCTACAAGAAAGAGTGATCAAGATCTGTCAGGATACAGACCTAGATGAAGAAACCACAGAAGAAGCCTGGGAAGCTGCCGCTATCTGTGCAGCAATAGAGCAAGAACCAAAAAAAGATGAATGAACTGTGGAACAGTTAGTTCTGGAATGTTACCATAAATATTTAAAAGTTTTCTTGAAAGGAGAATCAGAAAGAATGCCAATAAGAAAACCTTAGGACCACAGAATTAAAATGAAAGAATCCTTTACACCAAAGAAAGGGAGACTTATCCCCTTATTGGTCCAAGAACAAAAAGAAGTTTCGGCATTCATAGATAAACAACTCTGTAAAGGTTATATTAGACCTTCAAAGTCCCCTCAGACTTCACCGGTCTTCTTTGTTCCAAAGAAAGACAGAAAGAAGAGAATGGTACAGGATTATCACTATCTTAATGAACACACTGTCAAAAATAACTACCCTTTACCCCTAATCTTGCAATTGGTCAATAAGTTAAAAGGGGCTAAACTATTTATGAAAATGGATCTTAGGTGGGGATACAATAACGTCTGGATCAAAGAAGGCGATGAATGGAAAGCTGCCTTCATTTTGTTTCCAAGGAGTGTTCGAATCCTTAGTCATATACTTTGGGCTATGCAACTCCCCCGCCACCTTCCAAGTAATGATGAATGAAATATTCACAGATATGGAAGATGTCTGTGTCATATATATTGATGATCTTATGATATTTACTAAGATAAATGACCTGAAGAAACACAGAGAAATCATGAAAGAAGTCCTATGGAGACTAGAAGAAAATGATCTATTTGTTAAATCAGAAAAATGCACGTTTCATACCATGGAAGTTGACTTCCTCAGTATGATAGTAGGAAAAGATGGAATTCGCATGGACAATTCCAAAGTAAAAGCCATCCTGGAATGGCCGACACCAAAGAACCTTAAAGGAGTAAGAAGCTTCCTTGGATTAGCCAACTTCTATCGAAGGTTCATTTCAGGATATTCCGCAATCGCAAGACCCTTGACAGATCTTACCAAAACAGATACACCATTCATTTGGAGTGAGAAATGTCAAGAAGCGTTTGATATGCTCAAAAGGAACTTTACCACGGCTCTAGTATTAGCATTCCCAGACAATGATTGCCAATTTTGGCTGGAATGTAATGCATTGGACTATGCAACTGGAGCAGTGTTATCTATCAATAAAGAAGAAAAGTGGCACCCAGTAGCCTTCTATTCCCACTCAATGTCAGATACTGAAAGAAACTACCCAATTGCCGATAAAGAAATGCTTTCTGTAATCTGTGCTCTGGAAACATGGAGACACTATTTAGAAGGTGCAAAGTTCCAATTTGAAATATGGAACGACCATCAGAACCTTCAATGGTTTATGATGAGACAAGATCTCAACAGAAGGCAGGCAAGATGGGCGCAATACCTATCTAGGTTCAACCACATGTGGCATCACAAAGCAGGGGCCACAATGGGAAAGGCAGATGCTCTCTCTAGACGAGAAGATCATTCGGAAGGAATAGACAAAGACAATCAACAAGTTCTGATTATCTCCCCGGAGATGATATGAACTATGGTTCACATCTGAGATGAAGGGGATAAATTATTAGAGCAGATTGAATCCGCCACCTCTCAAATGAAAGAATCCAAAGTTCAGAAAGTTCTAGAACTTGGATATGAAGAAACTGAAGAATGCTTCCTATTAAAGAAAGAAGGGAAGCTATACGTTCCAGAAAAGAATACATTGAGGCAAGACCTCATTACATTACATCATGACACTCCAGCAGCAGGACATGCAGGAGTAGAGAAAACAGAAGAATTAATTAAAAGACACTATATATGGCCAGAACTGGCCACACAAGTAAAAGAATACATCGCCAGATGCAACACATGCCAAAGAAGTAAAACCGGAAATAAACTGCCAGCAGGAAAACTTGAACCATTGGAAGTGCCCAATGCACCCTGGATAGATGTATCCGCAGATTTTCTGACAGACCTTCCAACATCAGATGGTCACAACTTGGTTCTAGTAGTTGTCAACAGATTCAGCAAAGAAGTCGAGTTTATCCCATGCAAAAAGACAGTCACGGCCCTTGACACAGCCTGGCTTTATCTAAAACATGTTTGGTCGAATCACAGTATTCCCTGATCAATTGTCTCAGATCGCGGACCCCAATTTGCCTCCCAAGTGATGAAAGCCCTCTGCAAGTGGCTAGGTATTAAACCTAAATTATCCACTGCATCTCATCTGCAAATGAATGGACAAACAGAAAGAATGATCTGGGATCTACAGCAGTATCTACAGACATTCTGTCATGAAAAGCAAGAAAATTGGGCACACTGGCTACTCATTGCACAATTCTCCTATAACTCAAAAAGACAGGCATCTTCTGGAAAGACCCCTTTTGAAGTCACTAGAATCTATCAGCCTAGGATGGGAATCAAACCTGGCACTACTAAGTCACCAGCCACTGATGACCTTGCTGATAAGATAAAAAAACCTTATCTATTACCAAAGAAAATCTTCTGCTGAGCAGAAATCACATGAAAAAGACAGATGATTGGCATAGATCCATCGCCCCTATCTATAATGTCGGAGATCAAATTCTCCTCTCTACAGAATATTTAAAAACGTCCAAGCCATCTCGAAAGCTTACAGAAAAATGGATTGAACCATATAAAATAAAAAGACCTATTGGCAAAAATGCAGTTGAACTGCTACTCCCAAAAAAGATGAAAATTCACCCGGTAGTGAATATCTCACATGTTAAACCATATTTAACTCGCTTAAATGGTCAACTGGTGTTCCACCCTGGTCCAGTACACATAATAGAAGAACTGGAGGTTGAATATGAAGTAGATCATGTGATTGACGTCTGGAAATGTGGTCAAAAAACTGAATATCTTATTCACTGGGCAGGCTATGACGACTCCGATTGTACATGGGAGCCCCTATCTAACTTGAAAAACGCAAAGGAGGCTGTTGCCTTATTTCATGAAAGAAACCCAAAGGCGTTGATTTATCACACCTTCACCTCCCACTTCGGATTATTTAATCCATTCGACATGGAAAATGAAGCTATTCCTCTCTTAGTCACCTAGGTGTTCAACCCATAGAAGGGGGGTAGTGTTACGATCCTCATTTTCCCCACCTTTTTCTAATTATTTTCATACTAAAATTATCTTATCTTTTGGACTTAGAAACTTTTCGCATTCGCGGGAATGAGTTTCCCTTTATATTATTTGGGTAAACCCAACAACCTCATGCCTTCCCCTTTTCTCTTTCAGACTTCTTATCCATAAGGGGATAGGAACATATGTTTTCCTCATTTCTTTAATTCCCATTTCTTCTATGTTTCAGAAACATGCCTCTTTAATCTCTGCATGCTTCTCTTCCATTTCATGGCAGTGCTATGCTTCTTATGACTCAGGCAGACTCCAATAGCACAACCTTTATGGTATGATTCCATTTCTCTTTTATGCTATTGGCTGCCACACTTGGCTGTGTACATTGCCTTATATTTGCAATTCAGGATCATATTCTATTGGTTCCCTATTTAGAAGTAGTACAAACATGTAAATACAGTAAAGTAGTATATAAAGGCCCAGGAGCACTAGACTGGATCCCCAGTTTAGTGGCCTTGGAGATTTCCCTCTCTAAAGACCTTCCTCTAAAGACAAAGGGTTACTAAGTCATTGTAACCAAAGCTAAGCATCGATAATCACTAGTGCTTGAGGCATTAGGATTTTGAGGTGTTTCAACTGCCAACAGCATCGTCTCCCATACTGCCAAACGTCCCAGCAGGTACCCCTGCTGTCCATCTCCTCCTGGAATACTTCTCCACCAGACCCATCAAATCAGGAAAGTGGAGACCTAGAGTCAGAACAGCCAAGACCTGGGAACAGATTGAATGGAAACTAGCTGAACCCATTGAAGACAAAGACGACATGGCCTCAACAGAGATAAAAGCCTCCCTGCCTGCTGACTTTTCAGGGAATAGTGAAGATGCAATCTGTGTGATGCGATCTACGGGTATAGATCCAAGACACAAGGATTTCGCCAAGTTCAAGCTGTCACTCAACAGTAGACAGGAGACTGATAGAAGTCTGGGATGGTTTTGGTAAGTCTTACTGCATTCCTCACTTAGGAATAGCAGTTGAACCAAATACCACATAGATTAAACATAGATCTAGTTAAGAAATTACTGTATATGGGCAGCACTATTTATAGGGAAGGGAATAACTACTATGACCGTAAATAGAGATCACAGGAAAGGGGAAAGGCTGTCTGTAGGGCGAAGGGTTACAAGAGATAGGCATAGGTGGGGGGAACAGTGATTACACCAGTGTAAGGGTGTGATCTAAAAGAAATTATAGTCCGTAGATAAGAAATAGAGTTCATACCAAAGTAAAGGTAAGGCGTGGATGCAATCACATCCATGCCTCGTCTGTGGGCCATTCAGGCGGGGGTGTGGTCTCCTCCAGATGAACGGGTGGTGCTTGGACGTTCCACCATCTGGGGACTGCGTCTCCAAGGGGTTCCTCTCCCCAGGTGGCTCCCTCCGCTTCTCTGTTCCAGAACTGATGTCTCATGTCCAGGTTCCCTCCGTAGGTGGAGATGTTGGCATTGAGCCAGGGGTGATCCCCTTCGTGAGGAAAAGGAGTGGCTCTCCTTGGGTAGTCTACCTGGTGCGTGACATTACCCCATCAATAAGGTCGATGAACCTCATCGATCTCATCCCAATCCATCATCCACCTAGTTAGATCCACCCTCTGTGCGCTCGGGGCAGAGATGCTGGGGGTGACCTGGGGCGTCCTGTCAGCAGTAGGGACAGGTGTAGTGGGGGCAGGATGGTCGGAGATGGTGGGGACTTCCACATTGATAGCATTGATAAGTTCAGAGGATTGTTGGAGAGATCGGGGTGTCATTTCTGCAGAAGGAGATTCGGGTGGAGAGAGGTCGCTTAGGTTGCTGAGGGTGTCTGGGTAAGGAGTGGGAGGTCGGGGTGGTGGGGAGCGAGGGCTCTTTAGGGGGGGACTCATCAATTTCTCCATCGGATCTGTCCGGGACTTCCGGGACCTTAACTTCTGTAAGAGGTTGATGATACGAATCGGGATGGGAAGAAGATTCTCTCGTTCTTCGCTATCTGCCGATTCTCCTCTGATCCGTCGATCTGGTTTAGTCTCAAACAGGAAACTGCTGCCATTAAGGAAGGTGAACTGTCTCGCAAGTTCGATGTCGATAAATCCTCGCTGTCCCATACCTCTGGGTAACTGGTGGTAGATGGGATAGATCCTTCCAAAGAAGGTGGAGGCGGGGAGGCGTTTGATGAAGTACCCCAGTCCGCAGAAGTGGAGAGCGTCGAGGGTCTGCATGCCAGCCATGCCGAGATTTTCTGCGATCGCCTCACTAAGGTTTTCAATGAGGTTTTCTTCGACCAGGAGTCTTGTGGAGACATAGCTGCGGTATGTGTCGATGAGGAGGACTACTGAGGATAGTTTCCTCAGTTCCAAGTTGGCTTCTAATAAGGCCAATCCTTGGGGGTCATCCAAAATGGCGGCATAGGCGATTCTCCTATAAGAGGGTGGGAGGATCTGGAGATTGAAGATGTCTTTGATCAGGGCGAGGATAAGGGACATATATAAAGAAGAAAATGGCGGCATGAGAGGAGAGATTGATATCGTCGATGTAGAGTTCGAAGTGGATTTGGATAACAAAACATAAGGTGATTAAAATGGGTAGGGGCAGGTGCTCATGGGGTATGAAGAAGGGGAGGGAGTGGTTGACGATAAGGAGCGGAATGCTGGGCTAGTAGTGATATGGGCAGTAGTTCTCTTTGCAGTAATACCTGTGGGTTTGGATGTGTTGTTGGTCATAATGTCTTTTTCTTTTTGGGATGAATATTGAGATGTGTGAGAAGCGATAGGAGTATTTGGTGGATTTATTGTCTTTAAGGGAGAACTTGTAAAAGTTGCAGCGTTCGGTAGGTTGTTTATCGTCAATCATATTTTGTGTTTTCTTTTATAGATTTGTAGAGTCTCGTCGGTGTGGGTGAAATTGCTCTCTGGTTCCCAAGTGTTTTCTGCAGTAGAGTATCCTTTCCACTGCACTAAATAGGATCGTCATCCTGGGTATCCCCTATGGTTGATGATATGTTCGACCTCGTATTCCTCTTTGTCACCGATGATGTCAGGGGGTGGCGGAGTTCCGGCGATTCTGTACTCCTCATTTTGGACAAATGGGGAAAGAAGGGAAGCGTGGAATACATTATGGATTTTCCAGTTCGCAGGTAATTCCAGTTGGTACGTTATGGGTGACAGGACTTTTGTGATGCAGAAGGGACCTTCCCTTTTTGGGCCAAGCTTCTTTGAGGGATATGAGAGTTTAAGGTTTTTATTGGACAGCCAGACCCTGTTGCCGTTTTTCCAAGGTTTGAATTTTGGGTAGTTATGGGAGAATTGCTGGGCGTTGGTGATTGCGGCTAATGCTTCATCTCTGGCGTTTTCTAATCCATTCAGGCGTTTTTCAAGGGCGGGATTAAAGGTTTTCCCGATTGGTGGATAAGCTCTTGGTTCATATCCCATCATTAAGCTGAATGGAGTTTGCTTGGTTGTGGAGTGTACTGAGGAATTATGATTGAATTCTGCCATTGGGAGTAGTTTGCTCCATAGATCCTGTTGTCCTTGACAGAATACCCATAGGTAAGTTTCCAATTCTTGGTTCACTCGTTCGGTTTCACCGTTGGTTTGTGGGTGGTATGCGGTGGATAGAGCGACGTCATAATCAAGTAACCGAGCAAGTTCCTTAGCGAATGCTGATGCGAATTGTGGGCCTCGATCGGAGATTACTTTTGAGTGTAATCTGAAGCATGGGAATACGTGCTTGAAGAATAAGGTTGCTACTCCTGCCGCATCGACCGTTTTGGTAGTTGGGATGAAAATTGCCCCCCGGCTAAGTCCATGGTCCACCACTACCAATATAGAGTCCGCTCCGTGGGATAGGGGTAGGTCCGTGATCATATCCATTGAGATGGTGTGGAAGGGGTGTGGACTGGTGACAGGAATGGGGACCAATGGGGGGTGGGATGGGTTGTCGATATTTTTGTTTTGCTGGCATACTGGGCATCCGGCAATGTATTTTCAGATGAATGTGGAAAGTCCGGGCCACCAATAATCCCAGGATAGGAGTTGGATAGTTCGGTGTTGTCCTCCGTGTCCTCCAGCAGCGGAAGAGTGGATAGAATGGACTAGGTCCCTTCTGGCATCTGGAGGTATGTAGAGACGGTGGCAGAAATAGAGTTGTCCCTCTTCGTAAGTCCAATCCGAGGGGTGGAATTTGTCAGGGATGTGGTTTTCTTTGCACATGCGTTGTAATGCGTCTAATACTAGTGGATCTTTTTCAGAGGAAGCTTTGATTTTGTCTCGTAGCACGATGTCTATTTGGTTGACAAATAGTTCTTCCAGTAGTAATTGGATCTGATTGTTATCGTCATCCGTGTTTGGGTTTGGTATCCGGGATAGTGCGTCTGCCGGGCCCATTTGTGTCCCTGGGAGGTGATGGAATATCAGATCATATTCTTGTAGGAATAGCTGCCATCATGCATGTTGCCTTGAGAGTTTTCGTGCTTCCTTGAAGTATAGGAGGTTTTTGTGGTCCATTAGGAGGGTTACCAGGTGATTGGTCCCGGTTAGGTAATGTCTCCAATCGTCCAGTGCATGTATTACCCCTAGAAGCTCTTTGTCATAGATGTCGTAATTTCGTTCTGCCGGGGATAGGGTGCTGGATCGATATGCACATGGGTGGAGATCTCTGTTGAGATCTTTTTGCATTAACACTCCTCCAGTCCCTACTAGGGATGCATCTGTCATGACAAAAAAAGGTTTGTGTGGGTCGGGAATAGAGAGTATTGGTTTTATCAGGAATTGTTCCTGAAGTTCCCTGAAGGCTCTTTCTTTGTTGGTCCCCCAAGACCACTTCTGTTCCTTCTTGGTTAATTCGATTAGTGGTCTAGCCTTGGTTGAAAATCCATTTATGAATTTTCGGTAGAAGTTGCAGAACCCCAGAAAGGATCGTACTCCTTTTACTGAACTTGGGGGGTTCCATTCTTTAATGGCTTTAAGTTTGGTGGGGTCCATCTTGGTTTGTCCTTCGGAGATAATCATTCCAAGGTATTCCATGCTCTTGGTGTCGAAGGAACATTTCTCCAGTTTTAAGTATAGTTTATGTTCCATTATTCTTTCCAAGACTTTCCTGGTTCTTTCATCATGAGTTTGTTGGTTGGAGGAGTGGATGAGGAGATCGTCCATATATATGATTAGCCATCCCTCGGCTAGGTAGTCCATGAAGATATCGTCCATTAGTGCCTGAAAGGTGGTGGGGGAGTTGCAGAGTCCGAAGAACATTACGGTGGGTTCGAATAGCCCCATCAGTGTGATGAAGGCGGCCTTCCATCTGTCTTCTGGTACTATCCGAACATTGTTGTACCCCCATCGCACATCCATCTGGGTGAAGATCTTAGATCCTCTTAGTTTGTCGATTAGATCTCCGATGAGGGGTGGTGGATAGGCATTTTTGACCGTATGTGTATTTAGATATCGGTAGTCTTGGCAGGGCCGGAGCTTTCCATCCTTTTGGTCCACGAAGAAGAAGGGGGACACTTGAGGGGACTTAGATTTCTGAATTTTCCCACTTTTTAGGTGTTCTTCTACGAATTTTCTACATGCTTCCGTTTGTTCGGGATTTAATGGGTAGTTTTTGGCTCTTTGGAGAACAAAGGAGGGGAGGAGGTCGATGTGATGGTCATAACTTCTTTTTGGGGGTAGGGTAGTGGTGGCTTCTTCTGAGAATACCGTTTGATACTGCTGGAATTTCTTGGGTAATACTATTTTGTCTTTTTGCTCCTTTCGGGCAAGGTCCATTGAAATAGTGAGTTTATGAATTTCCTCCTGATCAGTGCAGCATCGGATGAGTACTTCTTCGTTGGGCTCCTCCGCTAGGTTGGTGGTTAGGTATTTGACCAAGTACCGCTGTTCTTCTGGACATGCTTCTTTCGTTCCTCCTTTTAGTTCTCGATTTATCCAATCGATCATTGGGTTATGTTTTGCTAGCCAGCTCATTCCCAGGATCATGTCGGTCTTTCCACTTTTGATTACCAGGTAGTCCCTAGTTTCCCTTCTTCCTCCGATGGATGTAGTGATAGTGGTTTTGTGGGTTATATCTCCTCCGGTGTTGGATATTCCATCCACGTTGATGGCAATTCTTCGTATTTTTAGTTTTGTGAGGGGGAGTCATAGTTTCGGAGTTATAGATTCGTTGATGAAGCAATTGGTTGCTCCGCTGTCTACAAGGGCTTTTAATTCAGTGGTTCCTGGAATTATTTGAATGGGGATTGTG